>VXAU01002749.1:1926137-1990899 GCA_013399695.1 Formicarius rufipectus
GTCGCTCCGAAAGCCCAGCCCTGTCCCCCCGCGGTGTGCCGAAGGATGTGCCCGCGTCTCCTTTAGCGTCTGTTTCTTGTTTCTCGTTTAGGAGCTGTGGTTGCCTATTTTACGTCTGCAAAGTTTCTTCTCTATCTCGGGCATGCACTGTCCACTTGGGTAAGTAAAATAGCGGCCTGCTGGAAGTAGGGTTTTTATTAATGTGTCTGTGGTTTACCTGAGTTTTACTGGTAAGTCCCAAAAAAATCATTGCAGACTAGCACACTCCCACAACGACGGAGGTCTTGTCCCAACACCTTGCTGTTAAAAGGCTTTGTAATCTCTACATGATACATTGCAGTAGGTTCAGCTTTAGTGCAGGATAATGCAGTACTCACTCTCTTGGAGGGCCTGGTTCTGTACCTTTTTATGCTTTCAAATAACCACGGGACTAGTGAGACTCCTTGTGGAGTAGCAGAATGAGACACGGTTCATTGCAGCGTGTGTTTGAAGGACTTGTATGTTTACTAACAGATGGACCCATTACTGCTGCTCGTTAGCAAACCTGTTGACACTGTCACATGTCTCTTTCTGTGAAAAATGTCTGCCTTCTGAAATGCTTTCATTCTCTGCTGAAGTATCTTACTATGCCAGCTTTTACTAGTTGAAGGCTGTTGAAAAAGAAACCAAAACCTTAAAATATGTACTGAAACCGGATAGTGTGGTTGTATTCCATATAATAAAATCAATACTATTAAGTCAACATATAATGGCTTTATTCAAAAGGAAAAACTATTCCTTGTTTTGTCTTTCTGCCCTGCATTTGGACTGTTTTGATGTGTGCGTTGAACAAATAGCTGATCTGCAGTTATAACACTGCATGCCTAACTCTGGCAGCTTCTTACTTCCACTAACCTGAAAGGTCATATTGACGTTTCTAGGAGAAGGCTTTGAGTGGTGTTAAATAAGTGCAGTGTTTTGAAATCTGCTAATATTGTGGAAGGAGCTGAGTGGTGATGTTTGTGTTTGGTTTCCTGCTTTCTGGAGATCAGGGTTGATCCCTGCAACAGTTTTTGTCAGTCGTGCCCACATACCCTGGTTCCTGCTCTCTGGCAGCTGGCAGTGGGCTTGCTCTCGGAGCACATGAGTAAGGGTGACAAAGCAGAGCCTGAGAACAATGTCACACACAATAACAAACATTAGACTGCAAGGTGTCTGTTCAGCTGTTTAGCAATATTAACAGTACAGTCCTGGTAATGTTCTGGTGAGTTTTGTGCTGGAAGTCTTGACTCAAAAAAACCCTGACAAAACTTGCTGAAATAACAGGAGTACAGCTTGTTTTGTGCCTCCTAAGCTCTACTGCTCCTGTGGTCTGAATGTTTTTGGTAACAGGAACAATAACCGAATACCAGAACTCCAAGTAATAGATCATCTGTGTTTTAGAGTGGCTCTGTCTGCAGTACAAAACCTGAGAGAAATGGGATTTTGCTGTAAATGAGAGAGCTAATTATGTTTCTGTGTTACCATGCCATTCCCAAATTAAAAAAAAAAAAAGCTGTAAATGATTAAATGTGTCACATCTCAAGTGTTCAGACTTGAACAAAGTCTAGACTCTGTCAGGCTCTGGCTGAGTAAAGCATTTGAATGTGTGCTTGGCCTCAGGGTTCTTGATAGGCTGGGCTGCTCTGCTGAGGTGGGCTGTCAGACCTTGTGCTGTTGCCTTTGTGTGTAATCCATTGCTGTCAGTGCCTCAGCGGTAAGGAGGGAACAGGATGGAACTGGGTTCACCTTGTTGCTTCCCAGGAGGTCAGCTGTTTCCCAGCCTTGTTTGTGCCCCTGAGACCTCGGGAAGCCTGTCAGTAGGTAGTAGTCTGGCTATTGCTTAACTTGGCTTCAATTCTGAGGTGGGACTGTGTACATTCAGCTTCAGATGATTGTAAGGTTAATTATAAAGAAGAGGAAGAGCTGTGTTCAAAAGGATGGTGAGACTAAACAGCTGGACCTGTTCAAAAGTTTTGAAATACCCACATTTTGAAGTGGGATTAAGTATATATAATCAAGCATTTGCCCAATTCTGAGGACAGTATTTGCTGTTTTAAGTTTCAGTAGAGCCTACTTTGAAATTATGTACCTGCTTCAAGCTTCTGTAATTCACTAATACCCTTTTATGACACTCATTTATCTTTGCTTGCTCTTACAACTTTTAATTCTTGAAAGAAACTCATGCTTCCAGTCTGGAACAGCTTTGGTTACCCGGAGCATTATTGCTGTGGGTTGGTCTGATCAAAACACTCTAGGTAAATGCATTGGAAAAGCAGTGTGCACAGGCCCTTTAAGTATATAGCAAAATCATGATTTCACTGCAATCAAAGGAAACTTCCTGTGACTTTCAAGTGAGATTCAGCTTTTCAGTCTGACAGTAATGGTTGGCACTGACTTTCACATGCTTAGATTTTTTTTTTTAAATGCCTTTTTCATCCTGTCACAATTCAGTAATTGAAACATCTCTGCATAAATTAAAAACCCAAACTTTTGTTATGAAATGTTAATGTGAAAATACTTTTTTAGCTCACTTTTCCAGCTTAATAAATAGTTATCCACCTTACATGTATTTTTGAGTTAAATTCTATAAAGAAGTGTCTCAAGTCATATTACATTGAAGTGAATGCTGGACTTGGGAAATTATATTCCTGTGGATTCATTGCTGGGCTATTTTCTATATATTTCTACTAGTTAACCATGGAATATAGATGAAACATTTACTGAAGTCTATAGGTGTCTCTTGAGTGAAAATTGTTTTATTATATATGTGAAGGCACGTAAAAGATGATCATACTTGTAGTAGCATTTTTCATTTGATTTAGTTAAAAACGATACAAAATACCCAGAATTCTTTAAAGAGATGAAATTTCTTTCCACATGACTGGAATATAATTTTTTTTCCTGCCTGTGTTTAGGGAAACAAATATGGAGGTTTAGACATTACACTGCTTACAGAAATCATCAGGGAGCTTGGATAACATTAAAAGGCAAATGCTTTTTGTTTCTGTGCTATATTGATGACTTTAATCAAAGTGCAGTTATTTTTGACCCTCTGAATAGCATGCTTTTTATGTATCTCTTGATTGCTGTGGTACAGATGTCAGGTTTGACAGGCTTTGCTTTTTAAAAGTACTTCTATTTTGGACCTCCTCCAGCCCTCCAGAATGTTTGAGGTCCTTAGAAATTTGTACTATTTGCTGTATCACATAGGAATTGTTTATTTAAGATAAGGCTGCAGAAGAAAACAGTTTTGTGTTTGGTTTGTGAAAGACTAATGTTAGGGGTCCTTATTAAACAAGCTGTATACCCTAGAATAGTATGAATGATTTCTATTCATCTGCTTTGTTACTGATTACATAAAGTGTTTTCTGTTGTGTATTTCTTGCTATGTTAAAAATAAAGTGAGATGTGATTCCCATCATGTGACAGCAGGAAAACTCCATGTTTATTAACAACTCTTAAAAAAATGTTTTGGATAGTATGGAAATCACTTGAAAATATTTAGCAATTTGGGCTTCCTTTTTGCCCCTGTAGCAAGTAGTATCAGAACATGAAAATGTGTTCTAAGCACTAGGCTTAACGAGCAGTAGGTCAAATAGGCTGAACTGGCAGTGAGTTTACAGCAGATTACAGGAGCTGTGATATTCTACCTCTGAGTAATATGCCAATGCTTAACACTAAAAGGAGCTGAAGTTCATTGGCTTCAGAAACTTCAGTTCACATTTATCTATGTCTGTCCTGAGTTGTATTATGACTTGCTTTCATTTGACTCACTCTCCTGTTTTAAAGCAGCACTTATGCTTTGATCAAGAGCAAATTGCCATCTCAAAGTGATTTAAATAGTATCAGTAAATCTGTTGTTAATATTTGATCTGTGCTGGAGCATTTGTGTAAGCTTTTCAAGGCTTGTTGGATGTGGCTGGTAACAGACTTTGTCCTGGAATACCATTGAAGAAAATACCTGGGCCTTTAGGATGTGGTATTACAAGCTGTAGTGATTCAGTTGGTTAAGACCGACCACCTTAGTGACACTGGGATAAAACTGATGGTGACAGGATGTAGTAATAAGAAAAACCCCCAACAAACCCAATAAAATCTCCCCCCCCAACACACACCAACCTTACAAGTGCAACAAGCCTTTATTTTCGCGCAGACATCTTGTCAGGGCAAAGTGGTGACCCCGTGTGCTTGCCAAGTGCCACCAGTAACGCTGTGTGTGTTCCCTTGCTCTCGAAGGGAGATCGCATGTGGCACTTTGCCGTGTCCGTGTTCCTGGTGGAGCTCTATGGGAACAGCCTACTCCTGACTGCCGTCTATGGGCTGGTCGTGGCGGGATCCGTTCTGCTCCTCGGAGCCCTTATTGGCGACTGGGTGGACAAGAACTCCAGACTCAAAGGTTGGGTGCCCAGAGCAGGTTATTTACCGAAGGATGGATCAAATTAATGTTAAAGTTGATAAGAGTAAATTTCTCAGGTTATGTATGAGCATGGGGCTTGCTTGTTTCTTTATAAGGAGGGTGGAGTGGTGTTTCAGAGGGGTGGTGGTCATACAAAAGTACTGTCAAAGACAGGAGGAAAACAGTTTTAAGTCATATCAAGTCATATCTGTTACTCAGACTAAACCTGTGCAATCTGTAGAGATGTGTGGAAATGCAAAAGGTGAATCCCACAACTCCAATGGACCAAGTTCTTTGCAGTCTAACACTAACATACACTTGCATTATCTTTCACTTCAGTGTAAACACACTGCATTTGCTTATTTTAAATATGTATATTCTAGCCTGTTTTATAAAGAAAATGGCATAAAATTCTTCATATGAATTTTTACTTTCCAAAAGTTTATAAAATAACATCCCATCTGTTGTAGGTTCCAGATGAATTTTAGAGGCTTGAGATGGACTTCTATGCTGGAAAGATAGTGTCAACATTTAACAGATTTTGGGAAGACCTACTGGACTGTAAATCAAGAGCTACAAAGTTACATCAGACATTAATATGTTTCTGTAAGACAGTGGAAGATTAAAATATAGTTATGTTTTTGCTGCTTATATTTTGGGGAGAGAGTAGGAAAATAAAATTATTTAGAGAATCTGTACATGTTCCTTAATTGTATCTTCCTTAAACTTATTCTTACTTTATAATTGTTGTTCTGTTTTGATTTAAAACAGTGGCCCAGACATCCTTGATTGTACAGAATGCATCTGTCATCCTGTGTGGTATTATCCTGATGATTATCTTCTTTTTTAAGACCCAACTCTTGACATTATACCATGGATGGCTTCTTGTAAGTGCTTGAAATTGTTAATAAGAAATTAATTTACAAAGTAACTTTGGGCAGCATGGGAAAGGATGAGGTTTTTTTCTTCTAGTCTGTTTAGACATTCCTGGGAGCTAAAAGTGGCAAATGAAACTGAGCTTGTTGGGTAAAGAGAGATTGTTTTCTGCCAGGATTTGTAAAGTAGACTTGATCTTTTTTAGTGAGAACAATGCTGAAGTGTATGGATTCAAATGTAAAAGCCTTATCTGCTTGTGGAGGAAGTGGAGATTTCCCTCTATCAACTTTCTCATGTTGTAACTCTTTCCTCCCCTCTCTCTAGACGATGTGCTATATCCTGGTTATCACAATAGCAAATATTGCCAATTTGGCCAGCACTGCCACAGCGATCACAATTCAGAGGGACTGGATTGTTGTGGTTGCAGGGGAAGACAGAAGCAAACTGGCAGGTGAAATATGTTGCCTTTTTAATACTTTACATGTCTTACTTTTCAAGTTTGATTTTTTTTTTTTTCAAAATTTTAAGACTAGTCTTTTACAGAGATTTGTGCATCTCTAAGTTCCAGATATTATGATAAAACATTGGTGAAAGGGCAGCCTTTATTTTTTGCTTCCTTACTTTGGCGAAGATCAGAAATTACCATTGTGATTACAACTCACTTAGGCATTTCTAAGCTTGTTTTTGTCCTCCTTTTAGTCCTGCTGCAGCTCTGTCAGGAAAACTAGCCTTGCTGAACAAGTCAAGTGTTGCAATACTTTATTTTTAGGTCTCTGGAATGAAACAGAAAACTCTTGCATAACTGGGCTCCTCTCACAGGGATCAGAGAGGTGCAGGAGAATGAAGTCCAGAACAGTTAAGTAGGTGGATCAGGAAATAGCCAGTAGGTAACACTGCATGCAGACACATTTGAAATCTTGCATTTCTCTATCATTAGAAGCCTAACTCAGAGCTGTGAACACTCTTCTTCAGTTGTCAAAGGAAAGTAGAACTTCCAATTCCATCTGATACTTTTGATCTTAGACCACAGACTTAATCATCACCTTTTTGCTTCCTCTCCACCCTTTGTAGCACTGGTAGTACTAGAAGAGAGAATGAGCTCCCATTCAAATTCTACTGCAGCTTGGTAGTCATGGCACTACTTGGATGCGAGTGATGGGGAACCTCCCCAGGAATGCACTGAACCTGACTCTCGTTTGCTAGGGGTACACATGACAACAAGACAAGTTCCAGCAAGGGCTGTATGATGGATCTTTGGCCATGCTGCTCCTGATTGCTGCGTCTCACACTGTCTTGTGCATTCTTTGCAGTGAATTGGATCAGGCTATGTGGGCTCTGAATCAACCCCATAAGGGGACTTAAGCCTTCTGAGGTAGAGGAACTGATACCAAAGTGCAAACAAGGAACAGAGAAGCTTAACATTACCAAGAGATTTATAGCTCTCTAGCTCTGGAACTAAAGTTAGTCTGACACAGTTTAAATACCTCCAGGCCTAGACAGCATTTCAGCTTCTGGACTCTGATTTTGTATAAAGCTGCTTAAATTGCCCATAAAATTCAGAGTACTTTAGGGATTTGAATCCTGTATTCCAGATTTGTATTTCATGTTTATCTTCAGTGAAGGAATATTACTTATCCATCTCACCCAGGAAAGGCTAATTCTTAGATGTATTAAAAGTGTAGTACTTTCATTTCTGAGTACACAGGTTTTTCCCAGCAGTCTTGTACTCTGACCTTGCAGTCCCTTTCTAGGTCATGCCTTTTGTAGAGCAGCAGTACAGGTGAACCTTCTTCATGCATGTGAATCACAGGTAGAAAAATAGTTGTCTGTAAAAGCCTGAGTTTTAATAGTTGTCATTAACCTTTCTCCCGGTGTCAGATCTTATTCAACAAGTCACCTTCCCTGTGCCTGTCCTGCATACCACACTTGAGATAAGGTACAGACCACACCTGCAGAGAACTGCCTGGGAGGTGGCCCTGCCTCTGCTGCTCCATGATCTCAGGCACAGTTGTGTGACCACACAGATTTTGTACTTAAATATCAGGCAAGAGGTTGCTCTAAATTCTAATTCATCTTCATTTAAAAACAAAAATAACCACTGAATTAAGGACCATGGTTAGACAGGTTTATCTGAAAGATCCCTTCTGGGCTGAATAGGGTTATTTTGGGTTTAATCATGGTTTAACTTGGAGACTGTTGAAATTCCTTAACTTAAAGAAATGAAGTGCCAGCATTGACTTTGCTGTAAATACTGTTGTCCATGTCTGAATTGTTACCTTTCCCCAAAGAGGAGCCTACATTATGCAAGTTAGTGAAACAGGGAAATAAAAAATTGCCTTGGCTTCCCCTGCTTCATTGCCACTAATTAGTTTTCCTATTCACTCTTCATTTTGTACCTTTTCTGAGTGGGAATATTAGTCTCCTCAAATGACTGAAAGCACCAAAGCTCAGTTCTTGGAATTTCTAAAGCAAAGTATTATGTGACTATCTAACTTAACCTAGTTAAACCTCACTCAAATAGTTAACATTGAATTGACTTAAAATTCTAAATAGAATAACAAATGTTTCTTTCAAGGACAAGGAATAATTCTCTGCCAGTTCATTAAAGCAGCTTCCTCCTGGTGTACAGTTTCACTTGCCTTTCAAATGCTCTGATTTCATAATAAAACTCTAACACAGTCTTGAAACTTACTTCTGAGCAACCTGAACCCTGAAGTGTGAAACCATTGAGTGTCCAGCAGCTTCTGCTGGAACAGTGTCACTACTAATTGGGAACTCACAGTAACTGAGGGTTTAATGACAGGAAAGTGGCTAAGATTGAGAACGGTAAGGCATCACCTACCAGCAGTTGTTCTAAGAACAAACTGCTTGTTTTGACTGTGAACATCAAAGCGTGGAACAGAGAGGAGTCAGGACTTTGCTTAGTAAGCTCTGAGAACACCTACAATTGCCATCAACCAAGGTGACTCCACGAGGAAGCTGAAGCCATTTCAAAGGTCTGCTGCTGTTGTGTTGGTACTGTGGTCACCAGTTGTTAGAAGGAAATGGAGGAGAACAGGAAATGTGTTGCAGTATTGGTAGATAGTTTCAGCAACTACTATCTTTATAAGAAAGAATTCCACCTTATGAGATTCCAGGAATTGTGCATTCTAGGTTTGAGTGTTGCAGAGAAGGACTTAGGAGTCTGCAATATCGATGCTGTGTAAAGGTGATCTGATCTCATGAGTGGCAGTTTCACCTGCAGACCTTCCACTGTAAACCCAGCGTACTAAGCCTGGAAGACTTCATGCAGGCAAAACTGCAGGAGTAGGGATTTGGCTTAGAAACACCTTGGTTGATGGCAGCAAACTTAAACAGTTGAGTGCTCTGAAGGTGCCTCTGGCTACTCCTATTGGAACCACTTACAGTCAGAGCAAGACTGCTTAGCTTGCTGTTTGTACCTGTACAACCCACAATTTTGTTAGTCAGTATTTCACTGTAAGTGCTCAGCCATTATTTAATATCCCCAAATAATTTCTGACAGATATGAATGCCACGATAAGAAGAATTGACCAGTTGACCAACATCTTGGCCCCAATGGCTGTGGGTCAGATAATGACATTTGGCTCCCCCATGATTGGCTGTGGATTCATTTCTGGCTGGAACCTGATGTCGATGTGTGTGGAGTATCTGCTGCTCTGGAAGGTTTATCAGAAAACCCCTACCCTGGCTCTCAAATCTGTGAAAGTTGAAGAATCAGAGCTGAAACAGCTGAATGTGAAGAAAGGTACTGAAAACATGAAAGTAACTGTTGAAATTCACAGTATATTCAGTGCATCAGTCAGATGTTGGCTTTTCTACAGACACTGTTTTGAGGTGTAGCTTGGAGATTTCAGATTTTGGATACAGATACCAGTGACTAGTCTAAGTAACAATACTCTGTACAGCTGTTTGAGGAATTCCATAAAATGCAGCCAAACAATTCTTTCCTCTTAATAAACCCTTCTGACTAAGTCTGCCCTCTAACTTAGGGCTGATCACAAGGAATGCTCTGATCCATCTATACCATAACTAATAATCTGGACAAAGCCCTTGGCTCTGTGGTGTCTTAAGGAAAAACAGCCTCTGTAAGACTTTCTTGCTAACTCATTTCTACTTGTGAATAGTATTAACAGCCTTTCAGGAGGTTGTTGAACAGATGGTCATATTCCTAGTCTGGCATGCTTGAATGATTTCCACGTGCTGCATGAAATGGTGGAGGGAAAAAATCTACTCCGACCTTCAGTTCTGCTTTCTTGGCAAAGCACAACAACTTGGATTTGCAGTGTAGACGGCTATTACTATAAATAACCTTAAAATTGATACTCACATTTCTTCAGGCAGACTCAATATCAAAAATGAAAATTGTTTCAGGGGCGGACTTTTTACTATGATGTATTTGAAATGTTAGATACTGGAATACCAAACGTAAGTGTTAAGATAGCACTATGTGAATACTACTGAAAGCTCATATTGTGAGCTACCAGCTAGAAGAGATTGTGGCTTTGGGGTGTTTTTGTTTATTTTTTCTTTTTTTTTTTTTTTTTAAGAAATATGAAGAATTCCTGCTCTTTGTTTAGCTGCTAGCTGCCAATCTTCAATATATAGTGAGATAGGAAGCTGCTATTAAAAGCACTGAAGAGATGTATCTTGCCAGCCATCAGATCCATTGTGGTAATAGCTGGTCCAGTAAGCTGTTGGACTGGGTTGATGGCAGCCCAAGATAAGGGAACAAGATAAGAATATAGAAGGCTCCATAGCTTTGGAACTGGCTCTTAAATACTTCTGAAGAATGAAGCATTTGGAAAACGTCAATATGTAGGAATTATCTCTTAATCTTTGCTGTTGCAGCATCTGATTTCAGTAGAAGACTTGTATCTTTAAAAATTTCAGAAATACTGCATGTCTCACTTGCTGTGAGTTAATTTTGAGCTTAACAGTGTAAAAACACTGCTCAGGCATCCAGGCATTTTTAGAATTTTTGTCCACATTGCTGATGTGAATAGAGCTGTAGGTTTTTGGATTTTTTTTTTTTGGTTGTGATCAGTCAGAGTGCCTTTTTCCTGCATTGTGGTGAAAATGGAGTTGAAGAAAAGCATGGTTTGAGGTTCAATTTTATTTTTTTTTTTAAATCAAGCTTTGAAGACTTTTGCTTCTGGATAGGCTTCAGCCTTAGTTCTGCTGTGAAATGTGATATTGACAGGTGTTTCAGTATTCCATTCTTTTTGCAATTCATGCATTTAAGCATACAAAGCAATGATAAAATAATGCCAGCTAACATTGAAATTCATTAAACAACTAATTTCTTTATGGAAATGGAGCACTCAGTCACAAGTCTAGAAGCAGGCAATGCTTTCTCCTTTAACAGTTTAGCTGAATAATCAGGACTTTAAATTGATAGGGATAAACTTCCCTTGATCTTACTCTACAGGTGGAATTTGAGGACACTTTAGGCTATTTGGGTCATGAAGAGAAAGCTTGGTTGTGGTGTTCAACTGATGCACTTCTGCAGCAGTGACCTTCCTAACAGTTGTCTCTCAGGTGACACTGTGCCCTTCCCAGGCAGGAGTGTATCTGACAGTGTTTCTCTTTACAGAGAGTGACGTGAAACCCGCTGAAGGAGTGCAGTTAATTGTTGAGAAGGATGTCAGTGGCTTTGAGCCCCCCCAGGAGAAGGAGGTGGGCTGTGCCGCCCGGATTGCCGAGCCCTTCGTGACGTTCCGCGACGGATGGGTGGCGTACTACAACCAGCCGGTGTTCCTTGCAGGCATGGGTCTGGCATTCCTGTACATGACTGTTCTGGGCTTTGATTGTATCACTACAGGCTATGCCTACACTCAGGGCTTGAGTGGCTCTGTGCTCAGCCTCCTCATGGGTGCCTCAGCAGTCACTGGGATCATGGGGACGGTGGCTTTCCCTTGGCTGCGGCGCAGATGTGGCCTCATTCGCACGGGCCTGATTTCTGGAGCTGCTCAGTTTGCCTGTCTGATCTTATGTGTCATCTCTGTGTTTATGCCTGGAAGTCCTATGGATTTGACTGTTTCCCCATTTGCTGACATCAGTGCCAGGCTGTTTGAAAATGAGCCATTACCTACTATAGCATCTCCAGAGCCTGAGATGATTTTGGCAACTGGAATGCCCAGCCTGTTAAACGGGTCTACTACTCCTGCTTACAGCGACCCAGAGATGAGTCCTGAGCCCGTGCCTTTAATCTCTGTTAGTCTCCTGTTTGCAGGAGTCATTGCTGCTAGAGTTGGTAAGTATTATGTCTGTAAAATTCTGTTAATTGACTGCTTTTCATTCTGAAGATTAGAATTCAACTAAATACAAATTGGAGTTTAGAATTTTAAGCTATAACTGAAGTGTTACATTGCATTTTTAAGGCTAATTGATTACACTTCACATAAAAATTAAATAATTCTGCAATAATATGACCAGAGCAAAGAATGCAGCACTAATTTCTTGTAGATTGTATGTCACTAACAGGAAAAAGTTCACACATTTGGAGATGAGTGTAACTTGTCTTTTGGAATGCTCATCTCTGTGATATTCCATCACAACCAAATGAAACTATTTCTAACTAGGAAACAGAACTAAACCCTTCTGCAGTGAAAACCTTTGAATTTTGCATCTTACTAATTTAATCCACTTACTAAATTGTCTGATCTTGGAGTTTAGAAACTTTGGTTCAGAAAGCTTGATTTTTTGAGGAATTGCTGGTTAGCATAGTGTTAGTATCTGCCAACAGCATAGGCATTCAAATGCATGAATGTGATGAACGGTAATTGTCATCTGTAGAATCTTGGTACTTGTGCAGTTTTTGCTTAATTCTGGAGCAATGAAATATTTGATTCTCATGTATTAAATTTGTTTTCAAGGTAAACTTTTAAAGCTGAATCATTAATGGACTAAAACTTTATGGAAATTAGTGTCAGCTGAGACCACTTTAATTTGTATTCTGCATAGTTTAAACATGTTTGAAAAGAAATTAAACATCTTATGTGAAACTTAGTGGCTGTAGCTAGCATGAATACACTACAAAGAGCTGTAAACCAGCTGTTTCAACAAGGAAAATATGAGCAAAACACTAACTTGATAGACACATTGAAGCAAGATATGACAGGCAAGTTAACGTGTCAAGCTGTATGTAGTATTTCAGGAAATACCAGTAAAAGGAAAGTAAATTGTGTTGAACTGTGAGTGTGAAATCAATTCTAGTTGTGCAGGAGGACATTTTACTCTGTGCATTTTTGGCAAACGTGAATGTTTGGAAGGACAAGTTGAATTGTGCCAGTGACAAAAGCTTACCATGGGAAGCCCAGTTGTATGGATAACTCTTTTCTTTTTCTCTCTACAGGCCTTTGGTCCTTTGATTTGACTGTCACACAGTTACTCCAAGAAAATGTGGTAGAATCTGAAAGAGGCATTATAAATGGTGTCCAAAACTCCATGAATTATCTTCTTGATTTGCTGCACTTCATCATGGTCATCTTGGCCCCAAACCCTGAAGCTTTTGGCTTATTGGTGCTTATTTCTGTGTCTTTTGTTGCAATGGGCCACATAATGTACTTCAGATTTGCCCAAAAAACCTTGGGAAAACAACTTTTTGTTTGTTGCACTCCTGATCCCAAAGCAACCCCTGACAGTTCACCACCTGGTAATACATCTACTGTCTGAAAGGATCCACTTCACCTACTAACTTTGCTGCACAAATATCATGGTTAAACACATATACTCCCTTTTATGACCCTGTCTGAGGTGTTTCTCTAGAGTTGAATGCATGACTTAGCTGTTTGGGGAAGCTGTCCCAAGAGAAAAAAAAAATCATATTACAGCAACCCTGTAAAAATGCTTCACTTTTGGCAGAGGGCAGCCTAGTTGGATCTTGACAGCTCTTGTCAAAGAATCCCAACAAGTCATGTCTAGTGCTTGATCTCAAAAGTAACGTTGAAGGTCTGTTGCTGACTCCCACAGTGATACTGTTCAGTGGTTATATGTACTCAGTTTGCTCATGAATTCTGAACAGTTCTTGTTCTAAGTAAAATGAGGGGTTTTTTTTCCAGTTGCTTCGTAGTAATTTGTTTTACAGTATTTGGAGTTTTTCCACCAGTGTTCCCTTACCGTGGACAATTCTGCTCCCCTATCTTCTCAAATTGGTGTGAACATCCTTTATAAACTTTGGACTTTCATGGTCCTTGTGGCTTGTTTCCAGCTCAGAATATTCTGTAATCCTTCATGGATTCCTGAAGTGGATTCTTAAGTGTTCAATGTTTTCCTAAACCATTATAGTATTTTATATGTTTTGGTTTAACTTTATGGAAACACCTTTGCAGGTTGTTTTTTTTGCATGTTTCCTTACAAATTAGACAAGTGTTAGGTACAAATATTGT
Organism: Formicarius rufipectus; assembly: GCA_013399695.1. Taxonomy (NCBI): domain Eukaryota; kingdom Metazoa; phylum Chordata; class Aves; order Passeriformes; family Formicariidae; genus Formicarius; species Formicarius rufipectus. The sequence goes on from VXAU01002749.1 coordinate 1,939,839, forward strand.
ATTATGTTTGTGTTGCACTTCATAGAGTAAAACAGCCTCATTTAGCAGAAGCTATTGATGTAACATTACAGAGCATGGCTTTTTAATTGCAAGTGGCAGGTTTGCTCAGGTTTGTAGCAGAAAGTGCTAAGGTCAGGAGTACTGGTACAGAAAGATAAATTCTAGTGCTAACTGTAGTTTTTGCCTCAGAGTTCAAGCAGCTTTAATTAATTTTCCAATATATTAGGCTTTAATAGTTTCTGAAAACAGTTATATTTGAATATACTTAATATTTCAGGCAAAAGAAGTGAAAAGGTGGATTACTTGCATTTATCTGATTTGTGTGTGAATTTTGACTTTGTTCTAAAATATTGCTACACCAATGAGACAGTGGACTGTGTGACCCTCTAAAGCAACTTCAGAGCAGTGAAAATGATACATCCCTCTATTCAAGAAGTTCTTGCATTTTTGATTTTGTTTCTTTACCTTGCATGTGTACTAACAGTATTTCCATAGTCATTAGCCCTATGTGCACTTTTGTGGAAACTATGCACTTTTCTTTCTCAGTAGAGTTGAACCTGGTGGTGTTCTGAATTTTCCTATGGCATGAGTCTGACTTCCAAATATTGGTAAAATATTTGTTTGCAAAATAAGTAGTATGCAAACACACAATGTCACAACTTGTGAAAAGTATCCTCTGACTTGTAAGGTGGTTCTTGTTATTATTTTAGGTAGTGTCCTTCACAGCCCTGTGTTGCCAGACTGCAAACCTGGAGTGTGTGTGACCTCCATTGAAATGTCAGGCCTTACACCGGGGCTGAATCAAGGCCAATCATCACAAATTTTGTAACAATTACCTTATCAATCTATCAACTAAAATGAATGTAAAGAGCCTCCAGTGGCTTTTGTCTCAGATACAATGTTCTGTAAGAGGAGTAAAAGTGAAGTAGTGAGAATCCAATGGACTTCTCGCCCAGTTTTCAATAACTGGATGTAACAATTTTCCTCCTCTAGTGGACCAAAACCAACAATTACTGTGTTGCTGAAAGTTTCTCAGGGATGTTTTCACTAGGTTTATAAGTGTTTATACTTTGACCAAGCATTAAAGTTTGTTTTGATATAATAAAGTGAAATATGTCATTTAGAGTAGGTTTAAAATTTGTGACTCAATCCTGAGTGCAACTTAAGGAAAAGGGAATTTTGCCATCAGCTGAATTTGTCAGAAGACAAATAAAACAAGCTTATCTAGATTTGTAGAACAAATATGCCCAAAGCATAGCCTATATGGTGGGTGATGAGTACACTAGTAAATAAAATACCTCTGGTTTGCCAAATATGTTCTCTCATATGTATTTCATTTAAATTGGGACCAGATTTTAATATTGCTAAATATAAATAAAAGTAGTCCAAGTGTCAGTGAATGCCTCTATACTGCACTTTGAATGCCACTGTATATATTGGACTCCCTGGCCATCAGGGGAACAAAGGTGAAAATGTAGCTTTTTTTGGAGGCTGGCTGTAGCCTACTGAACCCAGTGCACCTAAAACTTAATGCTGTAGCACTAAGCATCAGACATCTCAGAAAGGATGTTTTTCCTGAAGTTTAGAGAGCTCCAAAAGCATAACAAAGAGAGCTGGAAGCATATCATGTTCCTGCCTGTTCCCAAAATATTGAGGGTTTTTCTTATTTTAATTTTCCAAGAGCAACTTACTCTCCTTTAAATTGAATAGCAATTTGTTTCATGAATAGTTCCACCAGATAGTGCAGTCAGGATCTCAACCCAAAAAACTACTATTGAGAGGGGACTGGACCTCTGTATTTTGTGCACATGTTAGGATTCAGATAGGTAGATCACAGCTGTAAGGCAAGACAATCCTAAAATAGAAAAGTGGATGCTAGCTTTAAGAGGAATAAGGCAGTCTACATTGAAAGTCTTGTATATATTGGTCTGAGTTGGGTGTCAGAAAATGTTTGCTGCTTGAGCCTGGCCCATTTATGTACAAGTCTAAGATGTACACAGACACCTGTACTTGTTAGTGCTTTAAAACAATGTGGAACCTGAAGTCTTACTTATCAGGACTTCCATTAAGTAAGCATTTTTTGGCCTTGTATTTATTTATTTTTTTAAGAAAATGTGTCCAAATTGGATGAAAACTTCCCTTAAGAATATACACACTAAAAATTGATCTTACCAGAATATTTTATTATACAACCTTATGCTGGACATAGTATTGATTTATGTATTGTTAAAGCTAATGAATAAATTTGCATAAAACCTTACATGTCTTGTATTATTCAGTCTGTGGGCATGTTGGTATGCTGCATTTAGCATGGGTTCTGTAGATGAGGGTTTGCAGTATCATGTGATGGAACAGCCATGAAGCACAAATGAATAGCCCTGTGGAAGAAGCAAATGTCAAGTGTAGTCAAATCCTTCCAATGACACTGTAACTCTTTGGTGAATTGCTTTTTATTTTTACCAGTGGTAACTCAAGGCACAGTACCTGAAAGTGGAGTTGTGGTCTTGCAACCTCAGCAACCTGGGTCCTGCAGTGGTGGTAGAGCAGCTTTGTGTCCTGGCCTGCAGAGCAACAGGAAGCAAATGATATTACCTTCCCACTCATAGTTTTCCCATACTGAGTTTGAGATTATGGCCTTGTGTAGCAGCAGCCTGGATGGTAGAACCCTAGACATAGGAGTGGTTACAAATAAATACAGTACTTTTGGCACTCAAACACTTTTCAAGACTAAAACCAGAATATTTAATACTGAACTGCTTCTGGTTATGTGCAATTAGGATATGGTTGCATGATAAATTGATCTTTAGGATGATGTGTTAATTCACTAGGGTTTCTTGGAACTGATTCCTCTTTGAACTAGAGGCTTTCCTAGGGGGAAAAAAAGGCAGGTTTGCCCTTGGTTCTGTTACTACTTTGTTATTTTTCTATGGGAATTAGAATTATTAGTAGTAATTGTTTCTGTGTGGAAACAAGAGTGAACTACTCTTTCTTGCACATATCAGACTTGTAACATTAAGGTATGTGGTGTTTCTCTTCAATAAGATTTACTTAAATGTCAAAGTCAGTTACCTTTTTTTTTAGCAGTGTTTGCCTCCTTTATTGCCACTTACAGAATAAGACAAGTGTTAGAATACTGACTTGAAAATATAGTTACATATGCCCACTCCTATAGGTGTAACAGTACAAAGAAAAAGAATTGACTAGTATTGTATAGTAAGTGGATAAAGAACACTTTCTTGACTAAAGAAGACCCTTCACAACTTGCCCTTTGGTTTCACTGTTTTCCTTCACTCTGTTGTTCGCATTTTGAAAAGTTCAGGGTTTTTTAAGCCCCTATGGAATTCAGTGGCTCAGCAGCCAAAGGTAGGTGATCAGAGATATCTACCACTGTTTCTTTGTTGCACTTCTTTGCTTGCTGGATAGCTGGGATATCAGCCCTGCCTCTAGGAGGCAAAGTATATTATGTATTGTGTAATATTGTATATTGTTTTGCTCTTGAATATTTCATTGCTTTGGTTTTCAACAGTGTTTTCATAAACTGAGCACTGATAATGGACATTGAAAGTTGAATCTTGTTAAAGGAAAAAAGGGTGAACTCAGTCCCTTCAGTTTGAACTATTTTCTGTTTCTTTAATGAGAAAACTGTCTCTTAGGAAAGGAATAAGGAGGTTCATATCTGGTAGTTTTAAAAATACTGCAGTCACTGCTGTATTTGCTTCTGTATAGTATGGAGTGTGTATGTCCCAGCTCAACATATGCAAAGTGATTTAGAGTAAAGACTTTGTTAGAGAGGAGTGTAAATTAGTAGCTTTAAATCTTAGCACTGTGGTGAGGGTAATGCCTTTCGATGTGCCTCAAGACCGACCTATTTTCAGCTTCTCCAGGAATGGATTGTGCTGTACTCATGTCTTTCTCAAACAGTATTAGAGAAGGTAAGAGTAAGTATTACATTAGCAGGTCTTTCTGTTTTGTCCTCTCTGCTCACACTTTCCTGCTTGTGGGTGCTCTGCATGGTGTAGTAAGAATTATTTTATTCCTGGAATAAGACCATGCCTTTTGCTTCTGCTTTAAAAATATTTTGCAACTGAGGGCAGAAAAAAATGACCAAAGATGTTTGCTTAAAGGCTTGCAAAGAGCATGGACAAAGTGCACACTGTTCAATAATGCTTTTTCAAATACTTCAGCTTGTCCTTGTATGGGTCATTATGTCTTTCTAGTTAAACTTTATTGTATTTGGTCACAAGAGAAGCATGCAACTATGTGCTCTCCTCTCTTAGCCCAGGTATAGAGTGGTGTAGCAAGATGTTTTCACACATGCAGAGTTGAGAGTTCTTCATCCTTTTTAAAAGCATGGGAAGTTACTTAGGTTCAGAAAATGTGAGTCTCCTCCTTCAGCACATAAGGGCAAGAGAATGTACAGTAGATACTGCTGCTAGAAGTTCAGTTGATTCTTAAGCAGAACTCATTGAGGTCAAAAAAACCTACTACAGTAGCAAAACCTGTTAAAGCTGTATGGGTTGGCTCAGAAAACACCCCCACTTGGTTCATGGGAAGCTGCTGTCCACTTCAGTCAGGGGAGGGACAATATACAGGATATCCACATCCCAGTGACCCCGTACTAGAGTCTGAAAATCAGCTCTTCCTTGAGCAGCAAGAACTGACAAAGCGTGGTTTTCTCTACCTGCATGTCCTTGGTCCACACACAGCACCAGCTGCAATAGCTGCAGCTCCCACCCCTGTCTTGTGCAATTCTACCCCTGCCAGGCGGTGGTCTGGCAGTGCCTCCCCCTCCCCTGTTGTGTCAGCAGAGCCAGGCAGGGCACGTGCTCTGCCTGGTCCTCAGGAGCCACACGTGTGCCCAGGGACAGGTCGGCCACCTGGCAGGACAGACAGCCCGTGCTCCTGCCAAGGGCACTCACCCTGCCCAAGGCAAACAGCTTCAGGCTTCTCCTCCACCCCCCCCGAGGGTCAAACTGGGAAACCCTGCTCCTCCATCACATTCAGGTGGAATTAAGGAAGTGGTTCTAAAGCAGTTTGTCAGGAAGTGATGGAGGTGACAGAACAGTGTGACTGTCTAAGTCCTGTGTCCTTAGAAAGCATGGGTAAAAGTGTGTCGTGTCTGTAACGTGATGTGTGATATGGCTGCATCTCTGTTGCCAGCAGCACCACTAACTGATAAAGGGGTCCAGGAAAAAATAAGATGAAATCCAGTGCAGGCAAGTGCAAAGCACTACATTTAGACCTGATCGACTGACTTCTCAAATACTGGGCCGGGAATGCTTACCCATTTTAAAAGAAAATAATTGTGAGGATAAAGGTCAACAAAAATGAAACATAAGTAACATAGAAATAAGTGGAAACAGTTCTTTACCATGTATGACTGATGAATAATACATACTGCAGTTCTCTTTGGAATTGAATAAAATCTGAGTCCTGCATCCAATTTTTCCTTTGTCTTGAATGGCAGTTCTGACTGGAGAGAAACTGGAGCAGGACAACCAGCTGTAATCACAGCTCAAGGAGACCCCGCTGGAGCAGGGAGGTGGGACCAGTTGACCTCCAGTGGTCCCTTCCAACCTTAACCATTCTGTGATATGAGAAGAGTGAAAGATTTCAGGTCCTTTCCAGACTGAGAGCTGATGTGCTAATGACACCTGAGTGTGTAAAAAGGATTGGGAATAACGTGTTACCTTGCTTGAGAAGACCAGCAGTAGTGAAGTCAGATTACAGCATTCTTGAATCTGTGCAAGTTGTGGAGTTTCTAATCCTGAATTTTCAAGGGCTGGTATCATTTTTTCCATGTCTGTTTTTCTCCAATTGCATGTAATGCATTTCTGCAGTTCTTCCCCTTCAGTATTTCACCTAGAACCACTGCTGAGTGAGTAGACTCATTCACACTGAGTTCACACCAGCCAGATACCACTTAGTTGTCCTCCAAAGATCTGTCCAATTATTGGATTATCCATCAGTAAATATATATCTTTTCATTTAATGTCTTAATGTTTGCTTTCCATTTATAAGCAACCTCTGAATTCACTGTTAAAAGTGATTCTGCAGGTTTAGTAAAATGTTCAGACATCTTTTATGAAAATTTAAGGGGTTTTTCCTGAGTACTATCAAAACTTCACAATTACCACAGATTTCACAGAGCACTGATAGACCAGATCTTCAAAGGGGTACTGCTGAAGGCAGAGCTGAAACATGTGGTTGAATGAACAAAATGGTTAGTCAGAGAATATTTTTACTTGTACTTTTAAAGTATAGCAATCAGCACTTTTCATCTAAGGTTTCTTTTAAGTAGAACACCTAAAGTGAAGAAAACACACATTACTCACCTTAACATTTTCCATACAGTTCAAACCATTCCAGATGCTTTATTTGGAGCTAAAGGGCTTGATGCCTCTTAATGCTCATATAATTTCATCAGAGAATCTTTAACTAAACAAAGTCTTCTGAATTATTTAGCATGACAGGGGATTTTAGGTTTTTCCTTCAACTGTACAACAGTACAAATATTCCTGTTTCCATCAAGCAGAGTTGCCAAAACTGTTTTCTAGGATGTGATATTGCTGTGCAGAGCCTGCCTGCGTTCTATGTGTTCATATCCTACCCAGTTTTCTTCTTTGAGCTCCTTTAGCTGTCAGTAGCCCACTGACTTAAGTAAGAGCTACAGGCATTAACTAGGAGAATTTGGACAGAATGCTTTCTGGAGTGGCTCCTAGAAAGGCACCGTTTGGTTCTAAGGCTGTTGAAAAAATAAATGCAGTGTCTGAATTCCTTTATTTCTGGGAGCTTCCTTCTCTTGGCTGACCACATCAGGCATCAGACCTGCCAGGGAGTTACACAAATATGTGATCTGTCCAACTGAGAAAGAGGGAGGAGAAGTTGTCTGTGTTAAAAATATTTGTTCAGTTGCTACTGGAGTAAGGCCAGTCAAAGTTACTGTTTACAGTATGAATTGTGCTGCAGTCCATTTATCTTCTAAGGATAACCAGACAAGATAAAGAATCCATTCTTTGGGGCAGTTTTGACTTCGTTTGCTGCACTACAACGTATTATTCCCAGCCTTCCTGTGCTGACCTTGGCATTGTTCAGCCATGCCTGAAAGGAGCAAACTGTGACACAGCTGGGGGGCAAAGAAACGCCAAACAGCCCCTCCAAGCTGGGAGCTCCCTTGGGGGATGTCCAAGCCCAGGCACAGCTGCTCTGCAGCAACCCCCTGCAAATTTTGGTAGTGTAATCTCAAGATGTCAGAGGACTGAATGAATGGCACCAGGATCAAACTCTCCCACAACCCCTGAGTGCAGTGGGGCAGTTGGAACACAACCAGTTCCTGGAGAGAAACACACAAAATTGCACTAGAAGTAGTATGTGCCCATGGAAGGAATGTTTAAAAATTAAATATTTCTCCTGGGAGAAAAGTTTTGGGTAAAAACACCTGCTGAAGGTCTTCTGCAAAGTTTATTTCCCCTCTAGAACACCAAGAAACTTTGTATCTGTGAGGGAGCCTTGGTTTACTTATTTTTAAGAGGCTGTTTCTCTTATTACATGTTTTATTATAAAGCAAGAACCATTTTAGTAATACACACTTCAAAGACCTTTATCTATACTTGTACTGCCTTTACTGTCCCAGGATAGCATTTCCAAGGATTTCCAGTTGCCAAAGCAGACTGATGCTTTGGCTCTCTTGTTTTCATCTCTCGTTTGCTCTAATTAGTTCCTAAAGCTGGCAGGTATCACGAGCCTCTGTGCAGAATCCACAGTAGCCACAAAATAACAAATACATCCTAGCACCTTTAATTCCTTCCCCTGAGCCTGTGTCATTAGGCTCATCTTAGCCAAAAGAGGGCAAAGAAACTGTTCTCCCACTGTTTGTTTCTTCTATTTCTTTAATTTTGTGTGACTGTGTGGATACAAGGAGGAACAGCATTTCTGAACAGAGGAAGCAAACCTGAGAAGGTCTGCTCTTTGGATTCAGAGCAAAAGCAGCCTGATTAAACAATAAGTGTTTTGTTTGTTTTTTAAAGATGAATGCTTAGGTGTATCATCCCATCCAGTTTCAGATTTCAGTAAAAAACAGTAACTCAACTTATTTACTTGGATTATTCATATAGGTTACCGGTTCAAATCTATAGTACTATGGTATGTTTTCATTTTATCTGCTTAGCTGTGATAAAATCTAAATGTTGCTTTTTCTGAATGCAACAGAGCATCCAGAAGAGACCAAGGCTGGTAGTTGCATGTTCAGCAGGAAGCTGCAATTTCAGGGCAATTTGGTACTTCTTTCCCATGTTGCACTTGCTGTCCCCGCTCAGCCACAGAGGGCATAGGTTAGAGGAGTATCAGAGCAGGGAAACACAAGTGCTAGAAGATCATGTGAGTGACTTCAGTGTGGCAAAGGAATGGAAGCACAGATCCACATTCTTTTCAACCCTTGCCACATACCTCCACATCCACAGACCTCCTAACCATGGGAGTTGCACCTGTGTGTTCAGGATGAGTGTGGATTTCTGGGTCTATACATTTCCCATGCACCACTTGTTTGCTGGAGACAATTTCACATGCACTGACAAATTTGTCAGCAGACAAGAGGGATCAGGAGGGTACCCAGGTGGTGGCACCCAGCAGGGTTCTCAGTGGTTCTCGTGTTCTACTGCCCAACACAATGGCCAAGGCAACAGCAAGTTTCAGTTTTGTAGTTCACTGCATGTGTGCAGCATTTTTTGGGTTCATGGTTAAGCATTACTTGAGGTCATTCTGTGCAGACCTTCATGTGCTATTATAAATTCTGAAAGCCTTCACCTCTGGAGAGGACACTGAATTAGCAAAGATTTATACTCAGAAAATTATTTCCCTAGGACCATTTTGGTTTTCTAATTCTCTTCATTAAAAGACAGAATGAGTAACAAAAAGTTACAGTTCTGATCCTCCTCATTAATACTTTGAATAGGAGAACATCAGTATGTTATCCTGCTTCTTATAGGGTACATTAAATGTAATTTAGTCATTATACATTGCTGCCTGTGAAAATTGTTACTGAGGAAAAGTTTAAGCAGTAAAATAGTGAGGAATACTTCACCTCAGTAGCACTGACTGCAATTCCTGCAATGTTAACTTTGCTTACAGCTACAAATGACACTGTTCCTGAAAAGGGAAAGGCCAGTTTCTCAAGACCACCCTGAGGAAGTGATACAAGGCATTATCAGATGTGCCTGAGGGTGACTCAGCAATTCCGATCTTACATCGTGCTCGACAAATTACACCACAAGTTTGGCTACAGTCACAAAACAACAGGAAGGGGGACATAAACCAGTTCTGGAGGCCTTAAATACAAACACCGGTTAGAAGTGAAAAAGACAGCTCTGACCAGGGTTTCACAGAGCAGCAAAGTCAGGCTGATAAACAAGAGAAGCATAGGAGAAGGCAGCTTCTGTAAAGGAGTATTTGCCTAGAGCTTGTCGAAGGGCATATTGCAGAGCTGAGACCAGGATGATAAAGGTGCATCCAATGTTAAGGAAGCAGAAAGCCCACCAGGAGTGTGTGACATAGAACACACTGCAGAATAAGGATCATTGGTTTCATGGGTTTGCCCCTCTTCTAGTCTTTTAAATTCCTGCACTCTTCAGACCTTTAGTTTATTCCATGGACATTCCCATCTTTCCCTGGTCTCTTTCTCTTAAGCATCACTTGTCCCACTACAGTAAATTGCCTCTAGATCCTACTGCTGCCTCTGAAATCACCTGGAGTGAGGCAGTTCTGTGCCATCCTGCTGACACTGACTGAAGGTTCCTGCCTGCAGGTTGGTTGTGTCCCAGTCTCCCTGCCTGTAGGGGACCACTGTTTCTGGGATCTGGTTGTCTGCTGTTTGCTGTTGAACTCTAAATAATTAGGATCATGAAACAAGGCCTGTTTGTGGATTTCAGGGAAAAGAGCAGCCTATCAGGCACAGACCAAGAGGAATTACCTAACGAGAGCTGTGCTGAGGAGTTCAGTGAATTACTCCCAAACTTGTGAGGAATACATAGCACAAAGGTAACTGATAATCATGTGTTGAGGGTTCATTCTTTACAGCAGAAATATATAGCACAAAGTACCTATAACCCCTACACAGTGTGGATACAGCAGCTTTGCTAAAGCAGCAAATTAACTCGGTGTGCCTGTCCAACAGACCCCATGTGTCCAGCCCACCACAAATTAAAGTTCCATAAAGGAAACTCTGGAAATACCACCCTCTGCTTTCTGAGTGAGCTGAGGCTGCAGAGCTGGGCCGCCCATGCTTCCTGCCTAGAAATTAGTTTGCTTTTCAAAGATGGATTTTAAAAAAAAAAAAAGAAAAAATTACATAGTGATGTATAAGTTACAGACAAAATGCAAGAACTGCAATTTCAAGAGGCTGTGTCACCACAGACATTTTTCCTACCACTCCTGTAATAAAAAAAGGGCATGAGAATTGTTTCATTATGTGATACCCAAACTCATGTAAAGATTACAGAGCATATGGTTAAAGGGTAATACACTTTCTGTTCTTCTTAAGAACACCAATGTGTTTTAAATGGTCAGACACTACATAGATGGCAAGCAGCCAATGTGGGGAGCAAAAGTCAGGCAGGAGGGTGGGAAGTCACACTTCCAAACTGAGCAGAGAAAACTGCAATGGTTCTTCCCTTCTTAGGCTTCTTTCTACAATTTTTCATTGCCTGTCCCTGGAAGCTCTGATGGAGGGCTCCTCTGCCTGACCTGTCCTATCCCTCCCAGGGTGAGGCCAGTAGCAGCCAGAGTGCTTCGGGGCCAAAGCAAGAGCCCGTGCACACTGAGAGAGGGGCCAGCAAGGGGGTGGAACTTGTGCTGCTGGACGAGGGGTGCCCAGCCACCTCAGGCAGATGTATCCAAGTTCACTCCAGCAGCCCACATGGCACCCTTTCTGCTGATAAACCCGGGACTTCAGTCTAGGGCTCTGTCACAGCGGGGCAGAAGCAATAAGGGAGAGGTAGCACGGCACACAGAGAAACTCAGAGGGCAACTCTTGTCTCTCCTTCCACCTATGGGATGCCAAAGGCCAGGAAACACAGTCATTACAAAGCCTTTTAGAGAGCACAATTAACTCCAGCTGGAGTTTTTGAACTCAACTTTTTAAAACCTCTCCCTCCTCATTAAGGGCATTAAGCAGTCCCCTTTCCCTCGACCTCAGAGAGAACCACTTTTCTCATACTAGTACAATCTTCTTTAAATGATCAAGGAATGCTCTTTCCCTGCCTTAGGTTTTAGAAATAACTTACAGATCATATGCTGAGAGCATCACAGTCTCACCAGGGAGGACTACACCTGAGAGATGAGTGATATCTGCCACCCATCAACACTATGTGTGTAAAAAGGCAAGTCAAGTTTCTTCTAAGGTGGGTCAAACACAGACAGCTCACAGAACACTTTGAAAATATTTTGGGAGCTTTCTTTTTCTGATAAAAGTTGATGTTGTCTGAGGGAGAACTACAGTAGTAGAAAATATTTGCTATTCTCTTTCTCTCAAGGAGACAGAAAAGGGAGAATGTTTTTTTGTCCTTCATGGCCAGCAGTGAATCAGCGGGTTTGAACAATAGGAAACATTAATAGCTTATATGTGCTTTGCCAGATGGAATGCTATTTTTGGTATGAGTGTCAGGGCATGATTCAGCAGTTTCTTAGCCAGCAAGTAGTTCAAACCTATCCTAGAGTATTTTAAGACTCACTATGTCACATGTTGCTTAGTAATAGTTTTCCCTCTCTTACTTTATCTGTGAGTATGTGGTATTTGCATTAATGTATCACTCATTAATGATTGTGAGAACACATTAGGTTATACAGTATAGTGAGAGAACTCAGTCAAATGGATACAGTGATCACTAAAGGTATTCCCATTGAATAGAATTATTTGTAACTTCAGTTCTTGTGAGAAAACTAAGTTTGGAATAAAGAGAACTGAAATCCATGAAATATAAGCATGACAGGGTCAACTTGGGTGATTACACAGTGCTACTTTGATGTCACTTTGCAGGCAGGTAGGAGGATTAGTAATGTTCTTGAGGCTACTAATACAGGGAAAGCAGCTTGTGTGTGTTTCTGGGATTGGGGTTCTGGTTGCAGTTACTCATTTGACATAGGCATGAGAAAGATTCAGTGGTCAGCTGTAAGGCTGGAAACCTGAACTGACACTGTAAATGTGAAAAAAATTTTATTGAGAAAGGTAGGATTCAACTATGTTAGACATGGGATGTGTGTGTGAGATGCTCTTGTTTCTTCTTCAGTCAGGTGTGTGTCCCTGGAGGCGTCACCTGAGGAGTGTCCACTGGAGCAGAAATACAGTGACATGAACAGCAAGCAATGTTCTTGCTGCCTTTGCCATAAGAACCCTGATGAAAACTAAAATGGAGACAAAACTTACACAGTGAACGCTTCAGCAGTTTATAAATCCCCTTTCTTTATTCACACAGGAACACTTTGCACAGATTCCCTCTCCCCACTGCCCTGCCATCTCACTGGGTCAGAGCACATGCAGGAGCACCTCATCTTTCAGCTTCGCTGGGAAAGATCCTGTCATGCTGTTGTGCTGTGGAAAATCGCTTTGGCTCCTTGCTACAGCAGCCTGTTTGCTCCATAAACTCAGCTTCCATTGTCCCCCCCCAGATTTTCAGGCAGTAAATAAAGAACATCTGATGCCCCTTGGTGTGTCCACCCCATTTGCTGCATGGAGAGGAAAACACCCTGTGAGGGCAACTTCCAGTATTGGTGAAACAGTTGCCTCTGGAGAAAAATTCTGTGGTATTTCCTTTGCAGGGAGGGGCAGGGAATGAGAAGTGGAAAGAATCTGACCTGATAGCAGAGTCCTCACTGAGAGAGTGAAAAATAATTGGTGCAGTTCTCAGTGGAATTAGTGATTCCTGTTGTTTGTGTGGGACTCAGGCTCCCAAATACCTTTGCAGGTTCAGACCATGATCTAGATGTGAACTAAAATTTCCAACTAGTCAATAGAATTAGATTTGGTTCAGTGACTGAACTGGGGAAGAAGAGACTGCTTGAGTAGGGAAAGAAAGTCCCAAAAAACATGAGTCTCACTCAGCCTCAAAGACTTGAATGTTCTTGGCAGAAACAATAAAAAAATAACAAAAACAAACAAACAAACCACAAAAAAAAACCAAACAAAAAACCACACACTACAAAATATATTTTGGGAAATAGAAAATACTGAGCCTTTTCCAAAGCGGGACTTAAAAAGCAACATTCTCTAAACACAAGTAACTCTGCAAAGTAGAACATTTGTTATTGAACAGTGTTATTGAACGTCAAACCCCAAACGACTTGCTTGGTTTTTTGCTCAAGTGAAGAGGAAAATATATTTCTTTTGTTTGAAGCTGTTCTGTGATTTAAACCAAATTCACACCAAAACCTCCTTTATGCTATAGTCCCAGCCCACTGATTTTTATTCCTGAGGGGTAAAAGACTCATGAAAATGAGATGAAAAGAATGAGTGTTATGTCACATCTAGGCACCAGAATAGCAACAAACCAAAGAATTAGCAGAATAAAACTCTTTCAAGATTAAATTAGTTGTCCTGTGGCAAAGTTAACTTAAAAAAATTGCTGTTGAAGACTTGGGAGCTCCTGTGTTCACTCAGGTGCTCATGGACAAGATTAAACACTCTGTGAAATGCAAATGTGAGGCATGTCATGTGAGGGCCCTTTAGGTCATGAGATTAATAAATCCAGCCTCTCAGGCAACATGTGGTAGTGGGGGAAGTCTTTATGAGGAATCTGTAATAGCTGGACACCAAGAGTGAAGGCTGACCTGTGACTAGTGACTTGACACACTATGAATTAGTTACAGTGAAAGCTTCTTTTTTCTTCCCCCCCCCACCCCTGGTGGATTCCCACAGAGTTTACAGTTCTGTAAGTAAGTAAAGCCAAGGGAAAATATAAAAGCTGAACAGACCTCTGGGCTTGTCAGCCACTCTGTAAGGCAAAGTTCAGCTCTCTGCTCTCTATCACTGACATTCTTGGCAGGCAGGACAAAGCTTTCCTCCTGCCACTGCTGGAGCCACAGCTGTTCTGAACATTTCCCTGGCTTAGGCTCTGAGAAGCTCACAGAGGATGTTTGACACTACACCTGTATCTCTTTTTTAGTGGAAATAACTAAAACTCTGGGCTCTTGAAACTGTTCTTTCCTTGAGAAATTCTTGAGGCATTGAAATTTCATTGGAAGCTCCAAACACTGCAGACAGGTGTTTCTATTAGACAGAAATCCTTGGCAATTCAGGACACTGGTAAAGGTAATTATTTCACAGTATCTTGCCCTTGTTTCAGATCCTTTCAGCAAAGGTGCTCATGAAATTCTTAGGTGGTGACAGCCATTACTTTTTGGGTGTTTTTATCTACATGTAGGAAAGTCCCGTACCAACACATTGTGCTACTGGATGGAGATTTGCCTTGCTTTTACCTGCTTTAGCTTCTGTGGCAAACATCCTGCTACTCAAACTGTACATGCCAGTGGGTCTGGATGCCTGGAAAACCAAACAGCCTTTGGTGTAAGCTCTGAAATCACATCATCTGGGCAACAGTGTTTAGTGAAAATGGGGAGAAATATGTACAGGACCTTCCATAATTTTAAAGATAAGACAATATTGCCTTTACCACTAATATTTAATTTCAGATTCTGAAACTGTTTATTATTAGATTGAGAGGGATGCAAACATAAGGACTGGATGCCCCACATGTACTGAGGCTGTTGATTTGATTTTTTTTTTCAAGTAAACTTTCGTTTTAAACGATTGCAGCAAGATCTTTAGACAAATAGATTCCCTGCCTGGATTATTGCCTTCAGGAATTAGGAGGAACTGAAAGCCCTGCTTGTGTTACTGACAAATATTATCAAAATGACAATTACATCTGATCACAGAATACAAGTCCACTATTCTGACTGCAGACTCCAAGTTCTTCTGGTGGGATCAGGAAATGTGTGTTGTCTGCTATTAGACAGATGTATTACACTAAGACATATTTTGAATTGCATTCAATCAGAAACCTGAGTTCTGATTATCAGTCACAGAGCAATTGTTGCAGAACACAATAATGTGTCTCCTTAAGTAGGGAACAATCTGGTGCTTTGAAGAAAAATATTTATAATCTGGTTGTCAGGATTGTTAAATTTTCTGGAAGTTTCTCTTCTTACTTAAGCTCCACTTACAAAGAATGATATGGAACAATCACTGGAATGATTTAAGTTTTATGAACTTATGGCACTCCAACTCAAATAATTGTTTCTCCCTTTGCCTGTAACAGTGCTCATTACTGGTTCTGTTTCCTGAGTTAAACAAAAGCCAGGAAAACTGCACAGTTTCGATTGAGAGATTACAAGTGAAAAATACACATGCAAGAAGTTTTTCAAACAGCCCAAGTCCTGTTGACTGGCTGAGATGAAGAAGTGGGCACAAGAAAAACTTTCTGCAATAGCCAACACTCTAAAAGAAGCTCTCATGTTTTGAGAACAGATTGTTGTTCATCACCCATTGCAGAAAAGTAACAGAAGTTTCTCAGATTCTGGTAACTTTTACTTAAAAGCCAACCATGAGGTAGAAATTTCAGCTGTCCTGCTCTCTAAATCAGCGAATACAAAAGCTCTCTATGAACCAGCAGTCAATCACCTTTAAAGGTCAACCTTCAGACCTGCTGAACATGTTTAGCTTGATATCCAGGCTTGAGCTTGTTCCTCCTCTGAGCTTCCGCTGAAGTGGCAGCCCTTGAAAGGGACTCACTAGGAAATGTCACACAGCTCTTGTCCACACCTTCACCACTTTCCCCTCCATCCTCCCTGGAGCACTAAACACAGTGTGACCCCAGGCTCAGTTCTTAGGCCACAGTCCTGTCCTGTTGCATCTATGACTGAAAGTTTTTTAAGCTTGTTTTGATGGGAAAACAGTAGTCTTGACTTGATTTTGTTATGCTTCAAATACTAATTTACTGATAAAAGAGTGGAAATACTCCCTTTAAGGGAGTTCCAGGGTGCAGTGAAACATTTCTCTGCACATGGGAAAAGATGTGGATGTGAGGTCAGTGATGTATAAAGCACCATCTGCAGTGTACCAAGGCTGTGCTTAGTCTGCACAAGGAGCTTCACCTCAGCCATGAAGTGCATGTCTTCCATGCAGCCACTGATATGGAAGATGTTGCTGGAGAGCAGATTCACCTGCCTGTTCAGAGGCTGTGAACACCAAGGGTGCATTAGCCATGGAACAGCCTGCCCCAGTGCCTACTCAGCATCAGGAGGGGTTGCTATGGCTTCTAATACAAGGATCTGTCAGCTGCAAAATGTTTCTTCCATGTGAACCCGAAAATTCGTGTGATGTCACCTCAGGATCACCCATTGGAACATGTGCTGTCATTTGTGTCCTTAGAAAGAAAAACTCATGTAATTATGCTGATCCTTTGAATTGGGAAGTTTCATTTCCTTGAAGTTCTTCTCATTCCCCTGTCCTTGGAAAAAGAGAAATGCAATTAGGAAGTCAAATTGCTGTCTATGGGCTGTCTATGGCAAATTGGCACATTCCTCACATGATTTCTATTTTTGCCTTGAAAAGAGCTAATGCTCTCTTTCACCTTGCATAGGGTCTGGAATGAACCCCTGGCTCCCGTTTGCACTCTTTCAGAGAAGTTACTTTTTTTTTTTTTTTCTTCTTCCCTAAGAGGAGCTTAAAAATTAAAGCCAAGACAGGCAAGCTTAAAAGTGAAGGTAAATGTTTTATGAGTAATAGGTGTATTTGTGATATTAGTTTCAGGTACCTTCAGATGCTAGGATAAGAAGGGATTCTCGAATGAAATTTCATCTAAAAATGAGGTTTGTAGAATTCGTGTTTTGGGCCAAAATGGATTTTTCCAATGAGGCAGACATTTGCCAGAAGTGCAGGGATGGCAGGCAGCAACTGTGGAATGGCTGCATGTGGCCATGATGCTCTTAGCAGGAAGATGTTGCAAAGATGTTCAGACACTTTGAGAGATAGATGGTGAAAACTCACTAGAGCAGGAGAAAATCCAGTTAGGGGTGTAAAAGTCTAGTCTGTATGTCTATAAAGCTGTAAGATTAAATTTTCTTACCTGTCATCTGCTAGTTTGTTAGGTGTTTTTTTTCTGACTTTGGGTGAGTGAAGGTAATTTTTCATTTGCTTTATTTTACTACAGCATCAGAAATGTAATTTTTCAAAAAGTTCTGTAAATACTCGTGCCCCTACAGAGAGTGTGGGTTTCTCATCTGAATTTTGGTGATCTCTCTGTTGAACACCTACGTGTTCAAGGGAGAAGAGGTTATTCTAGATCAGCTTTTGCTCTTTAGTACCAAACCCATAATATGAGCACCACGCATAATGGTGCATCCTCATCTAAATGTGCATGCACTATCAAGGTCTATAGGCATTGATATTTTAGAGAGGAAGTTTCTCCAAAAAGGAAACCTTTGCTGTAAATAGTCTATTTTAGTAGATCAAAACCTGAGTTGAGTGCATTCTGGGTCTAGCAACAAGCATGCCCCTTGATTTGCTCCTGG
Source organism: Formicarius rufipectus (assembly GCA_013399695.1). Lineage (NCBI taxonomy): Eukaryota > Metazoa > Chordata > Aves > Passeriformes > Formicariidae > Formicarius > Formicarius rufipectus. Next base: position 1,957,398 of record VXAU01002749.1, read on the forward strand.
AAGCAGGTACATTCATTGTGCTCATGACATGTAAAAATATACAAGAAATATTACTTCTGAGGTTTCACATCCTCTCACAGTGTAATCAGAAGACCCAGGAGTAGATGTCTGAGCAATGATAGGAGTGCTGTGGAGTCATATGTTTCCCATGGAAATCATTTGTGACTTCCCGCTCTTTACTGCCACACATCTTCAAAGCTTCAAACCCAGCTTGTATTTTGAGCAGAACAATCCTTTGCTTTACATCAAAGTTTTACGTAGCTCTTCATTCGGACTAGATTTCAAAGGAGTGCAGCAGTTGTTGGAGGTCTCTGTAACACACGGGCAGTGATGTGTTTTCCTCTCCTGGTGCACTTTCTATTGACAGACCTCAGGATACTTTACAAACCTGAATAATTCAGGGGCTTGCCAGAAAGAAAATACGGTTTGTTGTTTCATGAGAAGGATTATTGCTGATTCCTTCTACTTTTGCAAAACATTGTAAAGGCAGTCATCGCCATACCTTACCTGCTGTGTGATTGTGGTGTGATTGTGGTCTGATGTGTCTCCAGGTGCTTCAGTTGATGTTTCTGGGTGGTCTAGTCCTATAGAGTTTAGTTTTGCCTCTCAGGATCATATCTTTGTTGCTATTTGTATTGTTCCTGTGGGTCAGTTTTAATAAAACAGGCCTGCTGTCTTCTGTTTAATGGATTAAACTGCTGTCTGAACAGGTTGTTTGCCATCACACTTATGATGCAACTAAAATACTTGGGAAATTAATTAAAAACAGAAATGAGTTTACTCATACATATAAAAATATATATTTTTACTATAAGAGTTTAACAACAGAGACAACCATTGAATGTAGCTAACATAACCCCAGTTTTTAGATCCAAGTATTAAAACATTTTATTTCATCCTCAGAATAAGAGTACAGTGTTAACTAGTTAGAAATGTGGGCAGTAATAGTATTATATTCGTGCTGATTGGATCACAGAATAGCTCAAAGCCTCGTCTGTGGTCACTTGGTGAAATTGTGTACAGTGTTTGTCACCGTGGTGATGGGACCCTCCTGTACTATGGGACTCTCAGTTCTGCCTCTGAAAATTGCTGGGTCTGCAGATTATTTGCGGAAAGTTTCTTGTGACCATTTTGCCTTTGGAATTCACTTGTGTGATCTGAGCATTGTTTCTGTTTCCTGGAAAGGTGAAAATGTCTTCAGTCCTGTAATGCATTGACACTGAATGACCCATTTGAGCCCTTATGTCTGTAGTTCTTTTAAGAAGCGGTGTGCCTTCCTAGGGCTAAAAGGGACTGTAGCTGGTTTTCAGTATTATATTTGCCTTTATTACAACCCTTTATTAAAGGGCTCTTTAGACTTGACATTTTTTAAATGGGGTTATGTCCCGGTTATGTTCAAGGGCAAAACAAAGACAAAAATAGTTTTCTACTCGAGTTCCTTGTGCTCAGGAGCCGAGGTAGCAGAAGTATTTTGCTTTCCAGGCTGATGTTCCACCAGTCACAGCAGCAGCAGCAGAAGTGTCAGCTATTGCAGATAAAGAGTTGTCTTCCTGCTCATGTGACTTAGATGGGTGAAGGCTCCTCTCAGAACAGGAAAGCTCAGTGCTCAGCCCCAAACTTCCATCTCAGGTAGAATCCCAGTCAGGAGCAACAAATAAATATTTCTTCTTAATGTCTACCTTCTTTATATTTTTACTTTAAGCCTCCATGTGTTCTTTTTCTACTTACAGACATCCAATTCTTCAGCACAGTGAATTTATTTCCAGACCAAGAGAGGAGTCTTGTAAAGAGGAATGAAAATGAAGTGTCTGAGGAGTCCAGTTTAAACACTGTGCTTTCATCTTATCTCTTCCTTGCCTTAGACATCTCTGCCTGCCTTCAGACTGACTTGTTTGTTCAGACTGCCAGACTTGCTGGAGTCAAATCCAAGGGGAACAACATGACTCCATTAACCTGATGCACAGCCCAGTTCTCACGTGTCAGCTCCTTAGTGGCTCTGTCTGAGGGATAATTTCCATAGTAAGGCACAGAGCACCTTAAAAAATTTCAGTTGTTTCTAGCAACCAGAGCCTAGTGGAAGTCATCATTCTCTTATTCTCCTTCTGCAGTGGGCAGGGTGAATCTGCATATTCCATCTTTTTTTTCCCCCCCTTCTTCTATTTTTTTAATCCCCTTCCTTTTCTTCCTTCACAATGGATTTTCTGTCAGGATGGCTTTGTGGTGTGGCTGAGGGCAGGAGAGCTGCTTCCATGACCAGCTGTATGAAATACATGTCCTCTCATGAAGGGAGCCAGCTTTTGGGAACCAGAGGAAGGAAATACTTTTCCTGTTTTCTATTAGCCCTCAGAGACTCTAAAGCTATTTTTGTGATTAATACAGCCAAGTACAGTTTGACAGTATGAAGAGATGTGTGTGTTGTTAATCTCTGAACGTGTTTCCTCATCAGAATTCAAACATGATGTAAAATCCTTGGTACCAGCACGTTTCTTTTACTAGGAAAAAAAAAAGGTTTATTTTTTGCTTCAGTCATGTGGGTCTGTGGGTCACAAATTGAAGATAAAAGCACTCAGTGACATGCTTTCTTTTTCTCTTTTTCTCTTTCTTTTCTTTTTGTTGTTTTTTTTTTTTTTCCTAAAAATAGACTTTATTCAAGACAAAAGTTGCATTTAGAGACAGTTTGAAAGATGAGTCTGGAGGATGAGGCAAGGTGTGCTTTGTGGGGAGTAAATGATTAAGGTTCTTATTATGGCCCTCTTTGTGGCCCTGAAGGTCTTGGTGGGAACATATTCTAGTGAAACTACAGAAACATCCCTTACTTTTATCTACTGGGTGGTTCATTCTTTAGCAAAATAATTGAAATAAAAAAGCAGGGTACGAAAACTTCATGGAAAAACTGGGAAAAAAACCGTGTTAAAGTCTGGACAGGGGAACACTAAAGTGAGGAGTCTGAATTGCTCAATAGTTGTTTTGTTTTCTGTGGTTAGTCAAACTGTCCTTTCCCTGCACAGGATCTTTCATGCTAAGCATGAAAGATCCCCTTTTGTAAGCGATCCAAGCCGCGGCTTTTCTGCAGCGTCAGCTTTGCCACCGCTCGAGGTCCTTCAGCAGAGAAGTGCTGAGACTTGTGACTGGTTCAACGACCAGGAGTTATGGTGAAGGAATAAAAATGACCCCTCAGTCATATGATGTGGGCATAGAGAGGGCATGTTTTTGGGATTAAAGCTAAGTTTGACACGGTTTGATTTGCTGAAAGACAAATTATTTCACATGGCAAAGTATGAAATTAAAAAACACGTGTGAGAAATGAAAAGCTAGAAAAGATTAAACTAGACTCTAAACTGCTTTCATATACTGTCCACAGCAATATTATTTATTGTCACATGTGAGATCAGAATTCTCAGAGGCATAAGTAGTTGTGGATCATGATTTAAGCTTTAGACTTTGAATATACAGCCTCAAAACTGCCTAATTTCAAATGATAATTTGAATCGGACACTATTTGCGTATTTTCTGCATTTGTGATTATACATTGGGATTGCTTTAGTTTCTGCGGAAGTGAAAGCAAAAACCCTAAATATTTAAACATCAGCAGTGTACTTGGAAGCATTGCTGCTCATTTGAGCACTGGTGCCTCAGACTGGACATGCAGTAAGAGGCCTTTGTCACCCAGCGCAGGATTTCCCTAATCCTTTACATAAATACAGGATTCATTTTTGTTTCTCATAATTCTTAAAAGGTTGGAGGTTTAAAAGCTTTTCAACCATATGATACACAGAACAAGTTTGTTAGCAGGATCCTAAACTTTTCTAGCAAAGCACCCTTAAATTGTCCAGTAATGCTGATGGTTTCCCAAATGATCCTAAGAAAAGAGACTTTAGTAAGTCCCTGACACAAGCTGAGGCTCTTCAAAGAGAGTGGCTGTTTTTTCCCTTTTCAATAGCTCACAAGGACATGAGTCATAAATTCCTTGACTGCTGAAATATTGCCTGGTGACATCTTGTACAAGCTTCCCAAAGGATGCAGAAAGTAAATACCAAGTTACACATGATTTCAATACCACAGAGCAAGAGTCCTCATCCTTCTGATGGCAGCATCACTTTTGGGTTTGTGGATGCATGATATAATTTCTCTTTTAGAATTTAGTGCACTGCATTTGCAAGTCTCAGCTCCTGGCCAGGAGCTACTGCAGCAGATAACAGCTCCTGCTGAGTGTGTTAGATAATGTGTGTGTTAACCACCAAACAGCAGACAGTGCAGCCCAGGGACAGCAGGTGATCTACAGCTGTCATGACTCTGAGAATGGGTTCTACACATTTCCACACCAGGATTCATTCCATGTGCATGGAGATTGAGAAGTGTATTTATCATGGAAAATGTGAAAAAGCATCTATAGATATGCACTGGTATTCCAAAGCTGTAAATTCTTTCAAGCCTTGCAACCTTGGCAAATACAAAGTACAAACATAATTACATGCCTGATTACCTGGAATTGTTGTTATGCAGTACAAGCATGAACCAAGGAAGAACATGTCATTGTTTGTTCAGCTGGGACTCTTGCTCAGCAGAAGGGCACTATCAGCCCAACTTCTCCATCTGGTTGACATCATGGGCTTCAGTAGGGCTTGTTTGTAGCCTTCAGTGTGGCTGGATGCACAAGCAGCTGCACTGCTGTGCAGGTAAGGGTTTCTTTGATACATCTAGAAACTCAAGTCTTTGGGGAGATAAAAAACATCATCAAACTTTATAGACCAGTAGCTTTGGAACATTCTAAAATTTTTTGGAACCTCTTCATCCTATGTGGTGCTGGAAAACCAGAGCAAGCGGTGCCTAACTCCTGTCTGCTCTCCTACCCTCACTTCCCTCTCACTGAAGGGCTCTAGAAGTCTTTGATTTTTGTAAGTGTCCGTGTAAGTAATTCTTAATACATCTGAATTGTCCCAGTAAGTTGAAATAGACTGACTTTGTTCTTCAACTCATGGGGAAGAACTGAAGTCTTTTTGTTTGTAACTTTAGTGCTATAAAAGGTCTGAAGAGAGAAAGAAAAATTTAGATCCTTTTTGGGTTGGTAAAAATCAACACACTAGAACTGCATATAGTATTGAAGGAAGAAGTTAAAATGCCTGACAAAGCGAACAGTTTCTCTGAGTAGATTTTGGTTAATTAGCAGCGTCCTTTGGTCTGCTGCTCTGCCCTCCCTGCACATACAGCTTTACATGGCTACAGTCAGGGCTTGCTTTGGGGGAATTACTTGTTTTGTGCACTAAACTACCATCATTGCAAGCTAAGTTTGATTAGAATTGCTTTATTTTTATCCTTTTAAATAATACTACCAGTTCCAGAGCTGTAGAAGAATTAAACAAAACAAATAATGAATGTTCTGTGCATATCATCTGGTTCTGATTACCTACTTTATTTCCTAAATACCAGTGGAACTTATTCAGCAAATGAGTGTACCATCCAGAAATGTGGTATTAATTAAAGAGGTTCATGTTTTGGGCTTGTCTGCCATATAATGCAGTGGTTTCTGGGCACGCTGGTGCACTGCAGAGTTCCCTGATTTCTCTGGTTAGCATCCAGCTGGGAGTTGATACTGTTTTAACTACAGACAAGGCAAAATCCTGAAGGAAGTAGATTCTTTGCTATGGAACAACGCCCTGTATTGTACTTCTGGAGTGCTCATAGGATCATATTACACTAATTGTGATTTCTGTAGAAAAACCTCAGAAATATGTGCCTCATATTACAGGAATTTAAATTAATTACAGGCCTGAAATTCAAGGTAGATAAATAGATGAAAGTTTTCTAATAACTTCTTTTCCCTAAGATGTTTAGAAAAGCAGATGAATCAAAGGCCAAAAATAAATAAATAACAAAATTAGTCTGAAACATTTCCTCTTTCCAAGTGACCAATTGCTTTCAGAGTGCAACAATGTACACCATTGAAAGAGTTTAACAGGACAAGTGGAGAGTAAAATCAGTCCAAGCAGTGGTATCTGGCCTCACAGGACTGACGTCTGAAAAAGGATATGGTAAAAAATTCTTGTATTATTCTATGGAATGTACCACTGGCATATCAAATTCCTTTGAAGATGTACTATACATGTCTAAAATGTGTTCTCTTCCTTTTCACCTTCTCATGTTCTCCAGTTGAGCACAGCCACAGTGAGTTTCCTTCCCAGCCACCCTGGGGGCTCCAAACAGTGTCTGCAGAGCTTCCCTAAGCTCTCAGGTGGGACTTGCCTTGTGTCTCTACAGAGAATATGCTGTAAATGCCAACATCTGCTCGTGTATCTGTTGGACGTGTCAGTAGATTTGCAGGAGGAGTAACAGAACGAGCCACAGACCTGGGTTACTGTTCCAGTATTTTCCCTCTCTTTTCCCTTGAAAGAGAAGAGAGGGAAGTGTAACAGAACTGTGCCCTCTGGAAACACGAGGCTGAAGTGCATTTACTGTCAGGAAAACCTTTCAGAGTATTTAATTTGCTCTTCTTCTTCCTTCACTATCCATATTACACAAGTGGTGAACCTTCCGCCCCTTGTTTCCAGAGGCCACTGTAGCAAAAGATTACATACATAATTAAATTAGTTAAATTCTAATAGTCTACAAATATTTGAAGGATGCTATGAACTTTACAAACTTTTTTTGAGGTTACTCATTTCTTCAATCAATTAATGTTTGTCTAAATGCAAACACAGCTGTTTTGTGTGGTTGTTTGGTTTTTGCCCTGCTCATGAGGGAATTACAAAGTGAGCAAAGAAACAGTGTGAGTTGATAAACTCTATTTCTTCAGAGCCCGTAATCTCAAATGACAAATATTCTTGCTCTCCAAATTGGGTGGATGGGAAATTGGCTTGGGTTTTGGTTTGGGTTTTCTTTCTGATGTTGTCTTTCGGTTTGTAACCCCCAAAGCCATAACATTCATAGAACTGATCTTCCAGTAATGGCTTTTAAGATGGATTTCATCTCCGTCAGCATGACAGCAAAATAAACAAATACATTTGTTTTGTCCCCTTTGTGCTATATCTGGAATATATTTGCCCTTACAGGCCCCAAGTATAAAAACCCAACCAATTTGCTTTGCACTCTCATCTCTTCTTGTGCCACTGACCACACAGGAACCCCCTTTAGCCCTGGGCACATTTGGGCTGCATTGAAACAGCCACCTCCAGAAGTACAGGTCAGGCTTCACCTGGGCAAAAGAAGCAATGATAAAATTTTTCCCTCAAAAAACTTGGACCTCTCTGATCTGCCATATGCACAGTTTCATTTTTGCTTTACAGAAAATAGCCCCCCAAAATGCCCACTTCTTTTGAATCTCAGTAACATCTTCCTACAGGACACTTCGGCATTTCCCAAAGATTTCTAAGATTCTAGTTTTTCTTGCTTTAAACAGCTATTTGCTTCATTTACTCTAACTTTTTCTTTATGAGCATGAAAACTTAACCTTTTCCTTGGTGTGAGCAAGCAGTAAATGCAGGATTAGCAAACTTGCACAATGGGTTAATTCACATTTTGTTCCTTGCAGTGTGATCTCATTAATGAATAGTCAAATTGAATTTGGAAAATGAACATAGCATAAGAAAAAAGCTGCTTTGTACCTCTCTGATTGTACTTAAGAAATAATTAATGTTGACTGGATCTAATAAAAAGGTAGACTTTTCAGTTTATCATTTTAAATTGAATGTTTGCTGTGGAATTCCTTATTCTTCTAATTTCTTGAGAAATAGCAACACCTAAAGATTCCGAGATCATTTCCATGGAACCCTGCTGATTTCATTCTTACCAAATTCTATAGATCTGAGCCTACAGTTATTATGAAGCTTAAAAGAAAATGACAATTAAACTGATTGTTCTGGTGAAATGTTAGGAAAATTAACCTAATCCTTATTGTTAAGTGGACACTTTTTTTTTTTTCCCATGGAGAAAAAAGTTATAACAAATGACTCATTAAAAGTTTTAGTTTTCTGAGTTATGTCGAGCTGTTCATGCTTTAAACTTAATTTAGATTAGAGCCATATTTGCATTAGTCTCGATGTGGTTTCTTGGTAGCTCTCGAATGTCTTTAGAAAGACATTTCAAAAACAGCCACACGGTTTAGATTCCTCAGTGAAAGCAGCCCACTTGTACAGCTCGGGTCTGTTTTCTTGTGCCGGATCTTCAGCACAAGAAACAGAGCACAATGGCTTGTTCCACATTTCGAGATGGTTATCAGGTACCGCGTGGCTGTGAACCCTTCAGGTCTCTTGGGTTTTGTTTGATCAGCAAGTACTTGTGAATGGGAAAAGTGTTCGTGCTTGGAAAACAGGAGAAGGTCACTATTCCTGCCGGGGTTTTGCCAGAGCAAACTGCCCCTCCGTATGGGCAGCACAGAGGGGATGTCCAGAGCTTCATGATCTGTGGAGATTCAAACAGAAACAGAACCCAACAGTTCCCACATGCTATCCATGTCTTCCTTTGGAGAGCCTTCACCTCTCTGTGAAGATTTGATTCTTGGTTTGATCTTTTTATTTTTTAGAAGATCCTTGTTTGCTTTTTCTTCCTGTGATTATCAGTTGGAGGGCTGTAGAACTGACAATTACCTCCTGCAGATTTACTGAAATCTTATAAATTTCTTCTGTGGGAGGTCTCTTTAGCATTTGCTATCTGATTGCCTTCCTCTGTTATGATCTCCGTTGTTTTAATTGTCATCAGTTTGCTCCAAATTCACAGAACTTAGAGTCTTAAACTGATAGAAATTTTTCTTTAAAACAAACAAAACCAGAGTAATTGTTGCCCAGAGTCAAACCTAATCTGTTATATACAGTTGCTTTCTATTGTGTGATCTGCTGTGTTGCACTTAACAAGTTTTGGACCATCTCTGGTTGAACATCTTTGTAGTGAATTACTGTAATAAAATGATTATGAAATGATAGTAGCCTTTCAGGTGCATTTGATGTATCTGCAGGAAGCCTTCTTCCTGCTTTTTCCTCATCATTCTTATTTAGAAACTATGACCTAGACTGAAGTTGTTAGATTTCTTTTCGTTGAGGATGTTTTCCATAGGTCAGTGGGGTCCTGACATGAGGCTCTTGTGCCTGAGCATTTGTGCACCCTCACCTGGATCCCTTTCCATCCCTGGTACTGCCAGTGGCCCAGGGCATGAGAGCAGGGGAAAGGCAGGGCAGCTGCTGCTCCCACTTGGCATGATTGCCTAGGAGGGAGTTACACAAAAGGAGAGAATTGATTTCTAGGTTGGTTTCCATGAGAAAAATGAAACTTCCTGCAATTTCTCTGTGTGTGTCTCCCTCATCCCCGCCCTCCCCTTCCAGATAACTTTTGAACCCGTTGGTCAGTTTTGGCCCTGTTGGATCAGGAGATCACACTGAGGGAAGTTAATTGAGATGAGCAGTTGGGAAGAGGAGAGAGTCACCATGAACATCCCACTGAAGAGGAATCTGTGGCTTGACACCAGAGAATTCATACGGAAAGGAGACATAAATGCTCCAGGTAGATGCAAAGCAGCCATTGGAGATCAAGCGAAAGCCAAAGCCACACAATTACGGGAAAACTAACAACACTGTGCTATGCATGGAACTTCTTGGTTTTCTTTTTCCTAAAGCTTTAAGGAAGGTTTCTCCTTTTTTAAAGTCTGTTTCCCTTTGCTGTTCTTTGCTTGCTGATGCTACTCTTGCAACCTGAGCAGGTGCCTGTGAGTCTCTGTGGATTCATTCTTTCCTGAGGAACAAAGAGCTAAGCATGCTTAAGATTTATTTCTCTGAATGTAGGATTTCCATATTATACATCACACAGTTGTATTTAGTCTGAAAAGCTACTTGAGAACCTCTGAATGTTTTTTTAATTTGAAATAGGAAGCTTTTTGACATGTCTGTGTTTGAACTAGTACCCATCTCTAAGCTGAGATCTCAAACTTGGTTGTGTTGTACCTATCTGTAGGTATATGTATTTATACATATATATCTTCGTAGTATTTCCATGGGATCTACTGAATTGTTTTGCCTGAACTGTGTAAGTGGCTTGATTTATTACAGAGCTAAGAGGGGCAGCAGGAAATCTCCACTGCTTGTATATCCTGGCCCAGCTTTAATTGTTTTGAAAGTAGTTTTACTTACACTGCATTATTAGAAGTTGAACTGCTTTTGGAAAGTTCTTTGCTGGTTAAATGGAAAGCTGTTATTTATGGTTTCCAGGTGATTTGCACTGATGGGTATTCAGGGTGGTTTTTTGGCTTCTTCTAAACCAGTTGATTTAGAAGTGGGTTTTTATTTTGCAAGCGATGTGAGTTTTTCTTTCCATTTAATCCTTGAGATCAGCTGGTGGGTTTCATGGAAAGGAAAGATAAACTGTCACAGTATCCTGAGCCTGCTCACAGAATATGCAGTCCAGAAATAACATACTGTATGGACTGATGGAGCAAGCACTATGAAAGTGTTCCTTTCCTAACCTATGTGAGAGTTCTCAGAAATCCAGCTTTCGTTTGCACTATGCCAAACAAAAAAGGGCTCTTTTCATGTATGGCATATTTCAGGGTTTAAATAGTCTCTTTGTACTTACAAAGAGCACATACGCTGCTTCTTACTGTTTATATTTTTGGTACTTTTCCTTCTGATGTGGGAAATGGAGCAATGTGCAGCTCACAGGAAAAATAAGGAGGTTAAAGCAAAGCACTTTGGGACTTGCACTTCATTGTCTTTGCAGCCGTGATGGCAACAGTGTGTGTGCCCTTGGTGGGTCACAGGACATACAAAGTGACAAACCCACTCTGGTCCTTCCAAGGCAGGTCTTCAATTGCTTTGTCTTTCCTACTGAAAACTCATCTTTACATAATTTGAATGAATGCTGTGAACGTCTTGCTACATCAAGCATAGTTTTCCAAGTGGAAGACTGTAAAAGTTCCCCCCGTATTTCTTCCTTAGAAGTGCTAGAACTGAACATAAGAAAGGAGCAGGGCCCAGGGAAGTTCAAAGCACAGAGCAAACTGAGCCTGGACTAAACCTTTTATTGTAGAAGAGTCCGGCTTTGGTGAAAATGATACACTGCCTTGGAGTAGCAAACCTGACACAAGAGTGTCAAGTTACTTTTTCTTTAGTATTTGTGAAGTCAATGACTAAAAATGAAAGAGATGACATATCTGATAATGTAGAGTTTGTTTGTTTGTTGGCTTGTTTTACTGGTTTGAGGTAAAAATGAAAACTCCTTTGGTCGCTAAAGGAAATCAAATAGCCAAGATTCTTGAAGCTTTGATCACAGTTTCAAATCTAAAAATACAATAAACTATGTAGCACTGCAAACAAACACAAGTTGAGGTGTCAGCAACAGAAACTGATAACCAGATTTATGGCTGATATAATTTAAATTCTGTGCTATTTTAAAATAAGGACTTAGCAGTGTAAGAAAGCAATTTTGAAAAATTGGCAGAGAAGTCTTGCTTTTCCAGGCACAACCTTCTACCTGTTCCTTTGTTCCTGCTGTCATGAAGAAATTAGGCCAGTTAATGGCTGCAGCGTCTGTTCTTGAATGATAAGCCTAATTCTTAGCTACACAGCTGCATATGCAAAGGTCAACAGAGGACAAAGGTCATGGCTCCAATAATGACACTTCATTACATGTTAAAAACCTCGTAATTCTTTAACTGATTGCATTTTAATAGCTGAGACAATATTCCCCCTCAACAGTTTAATGCCATGCTAGTATCGATCTACAAGTATTTTCTTTGAACTGCTGGCCAGTGCTTTATTTGAAATGTGTTTATTTACCTATTAGTTTGTGAGAGGAGGAAGAGGGTGTGAGGGAAACCAGAGATTGCTGCGTGGGAGCCAGCTGTCTCAGATGTCACATCAGACAAACACCTCCTGGGAATGCTCGAGGTGTGGCTGTGGCTCCCCTGGCACAAGGGACAGGCTCAGAGTATGTAACACTAAAACCTCCTTTCCTGAGCATACAAAAACCCCTTGAAGAAGGATCCTTCCCTGTTCTAGGTGGAACTGTGGTTCTGTGACCATCTTACACTGTTTTTTTGTGTACTATCTGGTTTTGTTGTAAGCAGATTTTTCCCTCCAGCAATGGCAGCTGGTGTTGGCTCAGGAGCTGCCAAGCTGGCAGCAGATGTTGGCTGGAAGGTGGGAATGCTCTTTCCATGGTGGCCACTTACGTGTTCAAAGCATTTGAGAAACCCACAACCTCAGGAACTGCTGATATGCAGGTTCCAGAGCTGTGTGGCAACTTCCTCACCGCCCCGTTGTGGTGTTTACCTAAGGGTGCGAACAACGTCAACAAGAAGTTCTTTACAAGTACATCACTCTCAAACCAACATACAACTCAGAACACTGTTTATAGCAGTATTTTGAGATTTAGTACTTTACCTTCTTGTTGGCTATGTGACTTTAACTACAGAGTCAAAGGATGCTTTGTCAGTGATTTCTGAACAGCGGGAATTTCATCCTGGGTTGGTTTTACAGTAACACAAATTTAATTCATGATTTCTGCCATCTGATGATTTCATCCTGTGAAGATACTCCGCTGTGACAAGTTGTCTCCTTTACATGCTCTTAGCAAAGCAGTTAAAATGCAGAGCTGTTCAGAGTATTATTTAAATGCCTTTTGCAACCTTAGAGCTGAGTGACCCTGCTGCCCTGGTTAAATTCCACTTTACATCATTACAATCTTCTACTTAACTCTACCAAAAAAACGCTGTGCAGAGGCCACAACTAATGCCTGCACTGCTCAGCCTGAACATCCACAGCAAACGGTGCCCTGCAGAAGTTCTGCGTTGCAAGAGGTGTTTGCTGTGAACACCACGGGGTTGGATGAGCTATTAATTGATGCCAACACCAAAAAGACTCAGATATTAAAGGTACTAAACAAGGAGCATAAGCCAGAACAGAGAAAGAACAGGTTTTAGGCCTTTCCAGAAATGGATCTGGTGACCCTGCTAAGTTTTGCCCTTGAAATTGTAAATTAGGTCAAAACGGTATTTGACCTGCAAGCAGTTAGCCCAAGGAAGGGCTGGAGGATAATTCTGGTGCTGCTAAGGGCCCAGAGAAGAGCAAAAATGGAATAAGATTTTTTTTTTAATTTGAAGGAAATAGAGTAGCATGGTTTTTTCTGCATATTGTTATCAAAGAATGGAATAGCAATTTTGAAGGAAAGATTGATTACTTTTATTAGGGAAAAATCTGTCAGAATAGGTAAGCCTTGAACAGATTACATAGATCACGGAATAGCTTTTATCAGGTTTTCAAAATTAGACAAATATCTGTCAAGAGTAAATATACCTCAGTTACTCTGCTTTGGGGCAGGAGGGTGGACTGGAAGGTCTGTTGAAGTCACTCTGAGTTCTGTTTGAAGCTGTTGTTTTCCTCTGCCCTATTCTCTGCTGATTCTAATCCTGGCTGTTAGCACATGCTTTGGGAAGCTCAGTGCAGACTGGGATTTGGCACACCGAGATATCTAAAAGAGCCTCCCCAAGGCTGAGACAGCCAAATGATTGTTAGGCTGAAACACAAAGATCCAGGTGATCTAAAACGCTGCACAATTTACTGTTCTTGAACAACTCAGAAAAACAGCAGCTGCTGCTCAGTGGTATCACCCTCCAGGGTGGCTTTCCTGCCACGTCTGCCCACTGAGGACAGTGTTTTGGAGCTGCTGGTGACCAATACCCAGTCTGGGGCCACAACACATCAATGCACAGCAGTGATTTTCAGTGCCTGTGGGCTAAGCTTGCCTGGAACAACTGATTTGAAATTACTGGTCCTGTCTCTTCTGCATTTCGAGCAGCACCTGGGCAGGGTCCCAGGGAAGCAGCATCCCAGTCAAAGCCCATTGCCACGATGTAATCCATAAGGCCTTGCCTATCTATTTATTTTTTGTAATGCTTTCCCTACATGCTGAAGTTTGAGGCACCTCCATGTTTATCTGACCCACTTGTTCAAGTGGAAAATTTGGGAAGTAAGCAAGTCCCTTTCTCTGCACCTGCCACTGCTGTGTGGTCTGTCCCTCAGCCTAAAGCTGTGACTGCTTCTGTGAAAGCTGCAGTGATGCACGAGGCTCCCCTAGTATTGAACACTGACCTCTACGTGTGCAGAGGTATTTCATTACCTGTTGTATTTATCCTGTAGCTGGAATCATGAGGTAAAGCTAAATCTCCTTCTCTGTGGTCTTTTGTGTCAAGTCTTTCTGAAAAATAAAATTCTTAGATTTTATTACCCTTTAGAAGGTAGAAGCAGAAGTGAAAAAATTAAATTAAGTTTTGACTTAGGGCATCACAATAAATAGGGAGACTTTTCATGGCCACTGAGATACATGAGATTTAAAAAAAAAAAAAATATTGAGGAACAGTAGAAAAGTATTTTAAAAATAAATTGTTCCCAAGCAGGCACAGATGGCGGACTGGCAGCCCTCCCTCTGTATCCTTCGTTGTTGTAATTGGAGTGTCATTTAAAAGCCAATTTCAAAAACGTTGGTCTGAATGTGCCTACTAAATGTAGTAAAACAGTAACCAGGAATGTATTTCCTGCTTGAGCAGAAAAAACATACACACAAAACTACAAAGTGAGGGCTCTCTTTGTTATCCCAGGATGTTCAATCTACTGTGCAAAGGAAAACAAAGTTAGTAAAGACAAAAGGTTAAGTCTAAAAGCTGTATCTTGATGAAGATTCCTACCACAACGTGCTAATGCCTTGGCATAAGACCAAATTGTACCTCCAGATGCTGAATTGCACCTAAATTCTCTCTTGCTAATACCAGGTCAGCTTTCAGGGAAGCACTTGGCTTTCTCAGGAGCATGTGAAGCTGAAAAAGCCCCCCGGGGCAGACACTGATTTCCTCCCTGCCTCTAAAGCCACACCGAAGTGTCGCTGCCACAGTAACACAACACCCGCCTCGATGCAGCCACTGCTTTGGAAACAACACACAGCTCTCTGCTCAACTCACACTTGTTTTCCACAGAGCTGAAGGCTGATGTCATTTAAGAAAAAAAGACAAAACCCTTTCAGTGTGCTTGTTCTGGTGTAAGGCATGTTTAGACAGGAAAAATCTGTTTACTGATCTTTTTTTTTCCCCCCCTGTACTATTTCTTAACATCTCTGAGTTTTCAAGACCAGCCACTTGTCAGTTACAGTCTTAGCATGTTTTCTCTATTTAGTCTGTTGAAACTCCTCATTTGGGGAAAAAAAAAAATCCATCGGGTCCAAGGTTCTGAAAAGGCTGTATCAGTTTCAGATCTGCAGATAAGGATGAAAATAAGAATTGCATAATATTTGGGCAGCTGTGATTTTTTGCTTCAGCTACTTATACCAGGTTACCCAAACAGCTGCTATGAGAAGGGAGAAGCAGCAGAAAACTGGCTGTAGCTGACATAGTGTGTGTTTTCCTTTTCCTCTCTCTGTGGGATAGAAATAAAAGATATGTGAACTTACAGGCAAACCAATTTTGAAAAACTTCTATAGGTTTCAAAATGTTTTTTGTTTTGTTTTTTTTTTGTTGCTGCCAGGTGACTAAGGTAACCCAGGACGGGTTAGTCTGAAACTGTAGCAACTAATTATTTTTCATGTTAACTTCTGATTAGAAGGAAATACAGTGTGCAACGCACTATCACTGTGCAGTTCAAGTTGCATGGCACACATTTCAAGTAAGGCTCTTTAGAAGTGTGCTTATATTCCCCACATTCACATTTTGAGACCCACAATTGTAAACTTACAGAATAAGAGTGCTTTTCTCTAATAATGAGTTTTAAACTCATTTTTGGCATAGATTCAGCCAGCCCTCAGACCCACTGGCAGACTTAACAGTTCTTTTCAGTGCACCTGCCTGTGAGGCAGTGTTGAATTTTTCTCAGGGATTAAGACCTGCCCCACGCCCTCATCGTGGCAGCCCCAACATACAAAGTACCTCACCCCAAAATAGAGGTGAAGTCACTGCTGTGACACATTCTAGGTAATGCTACAACATTTATCTCTGACCTGCTTTACACAGAGCTGGATGAAGGGTAACTTGTCAGCAGACCAAGGGTCAGCACTGCTTGCTAGAAGCAAACATTTTGCATTCATGTTAAAATGTGAGAAAGAATCCAGCAAAATCCTTCTGATGTTCTTTCCTTGGTGTCCAAGAATGAATTTCAGTGTTTTCTACGCATGGATGGAAGTGACAGTTGCCTGTTGTGGGATACGTCCCCCTAAACCAAAGTAAAACCTGTTGCCACTAATTGCCTTCCAGAATCTTGTGGTAAGAAAGAGAGAGAGGAAAGGTTTTTAAGACAGAGCTAAAGTGGGGAAACCAGGGGTTTTGCTGACAAGAGCCTTTTGTTCCCGTGTCTGATAGTTTTAGCAAACTGTTTTCCCAGAGCTTTTAGTGACCTGTGCCATTTCCATCTGCTTGTCTTCACTCTGCAACACCACAGGACACGATCCACCTTTAGGTCTTTGAATTTGCTACCTCAAACTACACTGATATGCACAGTTAAGTGACATGGAGGAACTGTAGCTGATGCAGGTGTATCTCGCCTCTCCATGGCACAGTGGCCTTGACATTTGGAAAGGTTTCATTGTGCTCTGATACACAGAAGGACCCTCTGTCTAAGATTCTCCATACTCTGTGTACATCAGCAACCATTCAGATCTGTATTCTTTAATCTGGCATATAAAACCACTTGTCATCTGTCTCAACACTTGGAGAGGAACTTCTGGGGAGGAGACTTGTTACTTACCTGGATACAGCCCCCTGATTTCCCCTGCCAGACCTTGAACTAAGCAGTCTCACTAACTGTTGCTGGGGCAGCAACAGTCTGGCCTCAGTGGGGGATTTTCAGCAGCTGAGCTGTCACTTTGCTAACTGATCACAAGATAATGAACTCAGTTTTACTATTAGCCTTTTAAATATACTTACAAGGGAAAAAAATAAAAAGCCCCAAAACCAGGTTAAACGTTTTCTAAGGTCACAGAGAATCAGTAATAAAATAGGAGCAGAATCAGCTTTTCAAGACTTTAATCCCTCCCCCACAGTTCTCCTTTCCTTTGGAAAGAGGCTGCTAAAATTTAGGGCCCAAGGACCTGAAAGACTTTTTAAAAGAATATTTAATCCACAAAGCTTCAGCCTGCAGTATAAAAAACATGTCTGTTTAGAAGGCTGATATCCAACTGTAGTCCATTTTTCTGATTTTTCGTAGCTCTTTTTCCTGGGATTTAGACAGTTTACATGTTATCTCTCCTAATAGTTCCATATGGCTTGTATCTTCTTGTTCCATTTCTGTAACATCTTTTTCCTCATCTGAATCATCCTCTGTTTTTATACTTTCCATTTCTACTTCATCAGCAACTTCTTCAGCACTGGAAGACGATTGGAAACAATTAATGGGTATTTTTACATACTACAATATAACTTAATTATAAGAGAGAGGTTAGTTATCATGCAGTAATTAATTAAACATTAGAATTTATTTTTTTTTTTAAAATCAGGCTACTTAAAAACTATGATACTTCTCTTGCCATCTTCAATTTCAAGCAATTTTTCAAATAGCTGTCCTCTGTTTTAAGTAAACTTAAACTAAGTATTTTTTCCCTCCAAATCTAACACAGAAATGCAGAACAGGCAGATCAGCTTTATGTAAAAAATTACAATATCACAGTCCTGTGGGATTAGAAAAGTTGGATACACTGGTAGGTGAGACAAAATTCAGGAAGGCCATTCTTCTCTTTGAATCTGAGAAAGGTCAGTTGGTCTTAAAAACGGCCACAATACTTAGTGTGTTACTAGGAAAGAAAAAAGTTCTGTTGGGTTGTTTTGTTTGTTTGTTTTAAACCCAGGGAGGTGCTTAAAGTGGTTGCTCCCTTCTGACTGCAAGAGCTAAGCCTGTGCTGAAGTAGAAAGCACAGTTCCAAAGAATTATACAGAACAGCTACTATTCAGAATGCAGTAATTAATAGTCTGAATTCAAATGTCTGTTTTCTAAATATTCTGCACCTCATTAGGAGTGAACTGCATGGCAAAATAGTGTTGGTCTCCTAAAAATCACCTCCTCTAATACAAACCATTTATCACTCACAATGTAAATGGAGAAGCATACAACAATATCACGCTGTCAAGCAAAACAAAAGCATTTAACATGAATAATATATTCACTGTATAATACACACACTTTACAGTGGCATCTTCTGGTCAGTCTTGGAGGACCCAATCCTACAGCCCTCATATGTGCCTTTAAATGCACAGTCACACTAATCACCACTGTCAAAGTACAAGCTCTACATGTGCAAACATTCACACAGGTCACTGAACTCTCAAACTCTTCAGTACTGAAGCTACATGCAGGTTTCCATGTACTAGATTTTCAGCAGTGTTTTGTTGTTGTTTTGATATGCCATCCAGTAAGGAAGCTCAGGATGCAGACCAGCACAGGGTGGCAGACCTGAGGACACTGCTGTTATAGCAGAACACAGTGCCCTGCAAGGTTTGTCCCTGGGCAAACCCTGGCACTGGGAACCACCCACTCACTGGCCTTTGCAAATTCACAGTAACAACTCATACCAAGGACATGTTTTCATCCTTGGCTTGGCAGAGCTGAATGAAACACCTTAAAGAATAGATTGCACAAAAATGCAGTCATTTAACTGGCTCTGGGGTAAGTGGCAAGACATTAATCCCTATACATGACTACACACCGCTGTGCCTGCATTCCCTTTTTAGCAGCAGACGTTGATCTCAGAGGAGCAAGATGCAATGTATTTCAAGTACCTATCAATTTGAATTCTAAGCAAATAGTGAAGACTGAACCCAAGGACGAATTTCTTGGTGCATCTATAAACTGAAACCAAGATTTAAGCAGGAAGTAATTTTGCATATGAGCACAATATGCCAAAAGCCAGCAAAAATAACAGCAACAAAAGAACCAATATATTAAACAGCCAGACCACCTCTCTCCTCAGAATTGCATTGTTTTAAAAACTCTTGCCACATTGAATTGTTCTACAAATTTAGTGAATAGATGAAGAGTGCTGGAAAAGTGCTTTTACACTTCAAACAAAGACGCACATAATTTAAGAGAGGAGAGTTCTTGAACTTTTCTTACCTTTTGTTTTCTTTGGAGATGAGCAGTGAATTAATAAATATAGGGCAGAGGAAGGAAGCAGAGGGCAAAACGTGTGCTGGAGTATGCAAAAGCTGAAAAGACAAACCAGAAGGTTTATGTAAGATTTTGTTTGTCACAATTTTGTTTGTACACTTACTGTAATTGCTCCTACCTCTCTGACAGCAGGTGAAGCTTGTTCATGCTTATTATGAACAACTAGTTTTCCAAGGTCTATATCCTCTTGTGATTGCTGACGTCTGTGCTTTCCCAACAGCAAACTGAATGGGGTCACGGGGAGACTTTCTTCTACTGCCAGCTTGAAAAATATAAAAGTAGAATTTTAGTCTCACAAATCTAAATTCTCATTCTAAGTTACCAAAATGCAGAATCAACACAGGTGACAAAACTCTACACTCATATTTAGCTCAACTGAGCTACGTGGCTCTTTGTACACATGCTCTGTCAGGCATCTGGAGAGAATACTACACAGACTGTTGCAAAACTCTCCAGAATCTGGCCTCAAGAACACCAGATTTTAGTTGGCTGATGCACCCATTAACTTCCAAATAAGGAAGCTGGTGCATGTGCCAGAAAAACTAAGTACAAGTTTCAGATTCCACTTGGGACTGAAACATCATTTATACCCCAGACTCATCTGCAGAGATTCAGTTCTTCAATGGGAAGCAAAACACAGCACCTTGCCTTTTGGCATTCTCCTAGATAAATATAATAATCTCAGCACCAAATTATCCCCCCATCCTCCAAAGAAACCGATTGCTTATGCCCACATTCCCACTGGATTTTGTATTAGAAAGACACTAACTTCTACTTTGATCTATTTTACCTAACCAACCAAATCAATTAAGTGCTGCTGGTTCAATCTGTTCAGTGAGTATGAAACACTTCTTCAGCATGAATTAAAAAAAAAATAAAAAATTTCTCAGAGTACTTCTCCATAGAAGTACATACCGGAATGCAATTCTGGAATTCCTTCTCACTGATAAGTCACAAATGACTGACAATCATTCATCCTCATCAGAATGCACAGTACAGACCACACTCAAGGTTCCAAGTGTTACAGAGACCAATATAAGAACTTATTCAAACATTTTGTTTCATTTGTGTAATCTGAGTCTTTTAGAAATGTATGTTGGTGGTTTTTGTTCAGTGGAAATGGAAAAAGGAGGGAGCAACTTACTGATACCTTTAAAAGAGATTTTTACAAACAGTAGTTCTGTCAAAAAATAAGCAAATACAGATTAATTCCTCCTTCAGGTAGGTGCCTATGAGTCCACCTAAGGATCTGCTGTGCATTTTCATAGCAGAAGGGGATGTGACTATGACACAATGAGCCCCATCAGAATTCTGAACTGCTCTGTACATCTGTCAGAACTTCCATGAGAGGTACCTGTTTGCTCGACGGTGTCAGCCTTTCTTCCAGAGACTTTGTGCTAAGTGTCATCAGCTCCTAAAATGCAGACAGATGTAGCACAGTTACCCCAGGTGAAACTGCTTCCCACATTTCCAAACCTTGCCTACATAAGCTTCCAACTGGCCCAAAAGTTTTATATCAGAGAAGTGGAAGACACAAACACATCATTTTCCTTTTGTAAAGAAACCAAGCGTACCTAGAGGTTCTACAGACCTTTTGGGGACAAACAAACACCCCAGACCCATACAGAAACTACAGGGAAAGCTGAGTATCATATGGGACGTGTATCATCAGCAGTAATGCATACAGCTCCTAGGTGGTTGAGTAAAACAGCATAAGCAATGTTCCCAAATTATCTAGTTTCTCATATCAGTGAGGCAGCACAAACTATTAAAGGTAGAAAACTAGCAAATAATTTTCAACTGTTTTGACAGTTGAAAGCTCTTAATAAAGAACAAAGGATGGTTCACATTGACTTGAAATCACGAAAAGCAACTGTTACACCTAACAGCAGAACTCTGAATTTGTATCAATCCACACTTGAAATACTTTTTCCCCAGGAACCACCTGCTAATCACTATTTCTTACTTGTGTATCCGTAAGAAAAAACAGTTGGGATCTTCTTAGCCAAAGGTATTTTTCTGGGCCACTTGTTTCAGGTTCATCTCTTGGAACAAAGGCAGCAAGGAGGATTTTTTCTTTGCAAAGGTTTCTCTGGATATAGATTGGCCGTGGCTCATTTGGTTTAAACACAAACACTGCAAAACCAAGAATGTTTTCTCTTTAAATCATGAAATTCTGACCTTCCTGTCCAGGTGTCAAAACCCCACATAATGCAGCCAGTGAGGGCTGGACAGGATTGCCTCCAAGCACTAGTTTGCAGGGACAGAACTGGATAACCTTACTGCATAATGGAAGGTACCTTTCACAGCACTCCAATCCAGAGAACATATTTGGAAATTAACACTTCTGTAGGACAGAACTTTAGGAAGAGTTATCCTAATTTACTGACAGAGGTCTAAAACATACCTGTACAGTTCAACAGCAGTTTTGCATGTACAAGAGAGGGTTAAGAACATTTGAGACCCTCACCCAGAAAACCTGGTTAATCCTGAGCTATATCCTGTAGCAGAAACTGCCTGTTGGGAGAAAACATGAGAAGCCAACATGCTTTACTTGACACTGCTGTCAGACATGGCTCCGTTTCCACAGGTGCAAGCACAGACTTGAGTCCATCTTACAGCTTTCATGGTCTGAATTCTAAGAAAACCTTTTCCAGAAATTGTGCTTCCCCAGTTTTAAATTCCACCATTACTTGTCAAAGAAGCCTCTGTACTTACAGCTGGACTCTTTGGAGAGCCAGGAGACCGCAGCAATGTGTTCAGAAAGGGGATCGGGTTGCAGAACTACGACATTGAGGTGGGCACTCCACTCCACTGAAAAGCAAGCACAGCAAGAGCCAGAGGTGAAAAGGAGGCATTCAGTTCTACCCTACCACACAAAAGGTCAAACATTGGGCCTTAACCAGGGGGAAGAGGCATGCAGCTTCACTTATTCCCTGATAAACAAAAATACACAAATACTACCACCTTCTACACAAATATAAGAAACACTATCTATTATTGGGTTATCAGCATCTAACTCAGAATTGACTCTGCACACAAAGCACATGCTCACTGGACAAGACTCTCTCCTCACTGAGGGATGAAAACCACTACACTTCCACAGAGCATTTTGTAGTGTGGCGATCTAAAATAAAACTAGGATTATTTTAAGGTTTCATTGTAATTTGAAGTATTAAGTTACTCTAGCACACAGTCAAGCTGATCTTACATGCACAAGTGAGCAGGTTCCAGCAACACAGAAAGCCATAATCAGTGGCACCAATAAGGTACTTGGAACATGTTAGTCTCCCAAAGCAGATGTTCCTAAGGAAGCAGAAAGTCAAAACAAATTAGTGACATTTAGATTTCATCTTTGTTTACAGGATTCACAAGTCACAAAACCCCATTCAGTTAACATTTAGTTCTGGTATCTAAATTGGGAAGTTTGCTTTTCGTTTTCACCTCTAAGTGGCATAAATACACATACAGCCATCAGATAGATCTGTGAGGTTTAAAAGTACATATAAATCTATAAGGACTACATGTCTCTATAGCATTATGATTTAAAAGAGGGATGTGAAACTTCAAGAAAATTACAAATCCACACGTTTATGTTCACACCAGGACTGAAAAAACACTTCTATATTTAAAGAACCCCTACTATTGCTCTGGAAGTAGAGCAACCAGAAAGATACAAGTAGTAAAAAAAGAAAAAAGTTATTATAAGTTGCTCCAATTGAAGAAAGCATGTGATTTGTTTTCACTTATTTTAATTTCTCATTATCCTGTTTGAGAATATTAGAATAGCCTTTTGATTTCTAATGATAAAACATTTTCAAAAAAAAGCTAGTAAGAGACAGAATTTGTATATTAAAGCATAGCCCTTTGAAATTATGTAATTATTACAGTAATTTAATATATTCTTAATATATTTCCCTTTTCTATAACATATAGTTAAAGGCTAAGAGAGAAGCAGCTGGCCTGGGAAAATCTGCCACTGTACCAAGCTTGCATGCCTCCCACAGTTTTCCTGCACACCAGTTTTAGAATCATGTTTCTCAATTTCTAATCTCAGAGGACCAGTATAAACAAAACACACTTCACAGCACAAAAGAAAAGCTTACAAACAAGACATGGAAGTGAGAAATCTCTGTATCCTTCTGTGATTGACTGTGACCATGCAATGTGGGTGTCTTTTATCATGACAGCACACAATGGAGCATGCTGGGATAGTCTGCCAGGCAAACATGGATTTTCCAACAGAGGTTGCAGAGGATCAGGATATGTCTTTCACAATAAAGATGATAAGGTCAATATGCCTTTATGGTTTATTGATATAATTTCTATTTGTATGTGTGTGTATGTAACTAAAGAACAAACTTCTTGTGTTTATGCTTTTCCAGTACTTTGATTCATCCCTAAATTAACGGGCAAAAGAGAAGGGCTATCAACACAATACTTTGTGCCAAATGGCAGATACTGAAGTATGGGAGGTACAGGAGACATAAGCAAGACCGAAGAAACTGCAAAGCTTCTTCTTACTATTTTTAACCGTAAGTTACCGACCACCTAAGAGCCATTTTACCATCTTTTCCATATATGAACTTAGGACTGTTAAATTCAATGTTTATATGAATATATATAAAGTCTTGGACTACGATGAATTGATTATTTCTGTTCTGAGAGTTCAAGTGAGACACGAAAGAGCAGATGAAAAACATACCTTATGTTTCCAGGAGGATGGCAAAACGTACACTTAAGATCCCAAGTGACAGAATCCCACAGAGTGACAGTCTCCTCAAAGCTAACAGCCAGCAGAGAGCCATCTTCTGAGAAGCAGCAGTTAGTAGCTTGGTAGTTGTGGTAGCTGCCTACAAAGTCACAGCTCCAGCTCACACTTTGCTGTGCTGCATTGAATGAACATGCCAGTTAATTCAAGTCTGTACATGAAGAAAGAATGCAAGAATTCAACTGTTGCAAAATAGGCTTAAGACCAAGGCAGTTTTGTTTCAGGTTTGTTTTTGAAGAGCACAGAGAATTTGTTCTGTTCTAGAAGGAGAAACACCCAGTAAGGTTTCCATTTTTTCTCAGTCTTGCATTAGAGCAGTGAACCCTGAGTCTGACATGGTACAATACTCATCCTTATTCTACCAACTCCCCCAGCTGTGCTCTCCAATAGGCAGATCTTAGATAAAAAAGAAACTCAAGCAGATTCAACATTTGTTGTTCTCAAACATAATGTTCTTTTAAAACTCTTGCAAAAATATGAGCATTACTTGAAATTTGAACACAAGTTGCATTTGAGTACAAAAAGACTCATGGTTCATTCTTACAAAGGATTTGAGGTCCACCAAGTGACCCATCAACATGCTTCCTCATGTTGGTTAACCTGCCAGTGCATTCCTCTGGGATACCTTTCCCACTGTTGGTAACTGCCATAAAACAAACTGAAGCAAAGTGATGTACTTACCACATTAACATACATTTCCCAGTACAAAATAATTCATACAGCATGTTTTAGAAACATGTGAGTAGGATGAGGAAAGAAAGGGAAGTAAGCTCATCCTATGCTAAGATATCCTTTATATAATGGCTCCAAGTTGATGATTAAAAGACCTGCCTGTAAAAAAGAGCCAGAAACTATTCACTACTTTAAACTGCATGGCACCATCTAGAGGCACAGCGAGAGACCTGCTGCAATTAAAAAATCCCAGCATGTGTTCTACTTATGAGCTCCTTAGTTTACTAATATTTGCTCCACAGAAGCTGCAGCTATTGAGCCTTTCCACCTGAGCATTTCTATCCTATCCCTGCCAGGCAAAGACACCACAAAAGTCAGCACTAATTTGTACTTTTACACACTCCATGGAATAGAACTCTGTAGTCACTTAAAAAACAAACACACAAAAAAACCCCCTGATGAAGTTCAGTCAGCAGATACAAAACTATTCTGTGGAAGGAAACAAACTCCATTAGGTTTCATCTCCAAGCCACACTATACTCAATATCAAATTTAAAATATAATTTGGGCTTAGAATAATTAACAAAAAAAAGCAAAACCAAACACTCTTTAAGATACGATTGAGGGAGTTGCTATTAATACAGTAAATAAACAAGCTTTTTTCTTCTCATCAGCAGCCACTGTTGAGGAGCAAAGAGCTTGGAAAGGGAAAGTCAGTTTGGTGAATTAAGTTTGCCAGATGAAACTCTCAGTGTTCAAATGTACTTTTGAACATGTTCTCACCTGCCCATGAAAAGACAAACAGGTTACTAAACTTCAGGCATTTCAGCAAGACCACTATCACAGCTCTTTGGGAACACGGAAAGACAAGACACCTAACTGGGAGGGAAGTTCCAGCTCACCTAAGTGTGCCTGGCATCATAATAACATTGGAGTAAAAGGAAATTACTAAGTTCAAAATCTTTTGAATTTCACCTTCAAAGGCAAGACACATCCGCAACTGTACTCTCTGGAACAAGTGAACATCAGCATGCATTTCAAGAGGTAGAATTTGCTTATTTAAAATAACTTGGAAGTGGATACTAAATACTCATTCTAGGATGTTCAACTACCTAATGAGAAGGAAAGGGTGTTCAAAAAGGAACTCTGAAGTGGTGGAGATGCAGAATGGCAATTTATTTTACCACCTTTCTGCATCCCAATCCCTTGCCCAGAAGTCTCAAATAAAAAGTCTACCCAGAGGAATGACAAAAATCCATTTTCCAAGCATGGAAAAATCATTACCACAATCTTTTAAACAAACAACACAGGCTGCCCTTCCTTTCTGCAGCAGGCTCAGCAAGGTGTTTGTTAGTTCAGGAACCTCCACATCAACCCATAATACTGCAAAACCATGACAGAACTCCATCACAGGCTGCTCACGAGAACACAGTACTTCATGCCACAGCAGAACCAGATCAATGCGTGGGACTGAGGAGATGAAGGTAGGTCAGAATTTCTATAGCATGCTGGGTTTGGATGATGTTTGTAGGTCCCTTCCAACTGAGGACACCCTCATGATTCTGTGATTCTATGTTGCAAGGTAGTTAAGTTATGTTATGGCCATACTTACCTTCTGGATCAGAGTCTTCTACCATTGCCCAGACTTTAAAGACACAGTCTCTACCAGTTGTTACCAGTATCAAGGAGTCATCTTCCAGCTCATCCGTGTCACGAAAGCACATGTCTGTGATGTGGTTGTCATGGGGTGTATTTATTCTCGTATTCAGCTTAAAGCTACAGGAAAACAGAAGCTTGTCATTCTACTTCTTTTGGCACTTGGGGAAGGCTTCAGTTTTAAGCTGATTCTGGAATGGGCAGGGACATGAGATAAAAGAAAGTTCTGTCCAAGAAAGGCAGCTGAATGTCACCACATTTACAAACCAGATTTCCCTAATCACTTCCATCCAGGAATGGAGATTGTAGCCCAGCACCTACCATTAGACAAATATCTCTCAAATATTCAGCCTAAACTCGGGACAGTCTTTCCAGTACTTAGAAAATCAGTCCCATAGCCACTACACAGATCAACTTTCTTTGGCTTTGTTTCTTCTTTACGGAAATAACAAATTTTAGTAAAAATGTAATTTTTTAAATAAAAAATAAGGCTAAGTGTATCAACCAGATGCATATATTAGCTAAAGGAAAAAAAAAAATCAACAATAAAGTCATGATCTTCTATACTCTAGAAAGGCTAATCAATTCATGATGGATTAGACAGAGGTGGGAAAACTGAAGAAACCACAAACTATACAGTCCATGATTTTTAATACCAAAGAAACATGTGAATTTGAGCCCCATGGTTACAATAACCTGACTACTATAAGAGATTTAGAGCAAATATTTCCATTCCATGTTTACTGTAACTCTGTGTGCTGTTGCAGATGCTTGTACCATGCGTGGTAAACTTCCTACAGTCTTCCCTAGAATTCTACTGGTTGATCTGGAAAATCTCTGCCTTTGCAAGACCACGTCTGTGCAGGTATTTGTGCGACTGTGACACCTAGAAAGACCAGCTCTTTTATTACCTTTGTGTTTCTTCTTCATAGAACCACAGCTTCAACTCTAACTCGGGGTCTGTCACTTCTTCCCTCTCCTCCACAGTGGCCAACCACGTGCCCTGGGCGCTGAAGGCGACCTTCACCAGGTCAGATTGCTTCAGACCTGCCTCGTGGATGTACTGGCGCTGCACAATGTCCAACTGCAAAACAGGGCCAACAGCAAATCCCAAAATTCAAGTGTAGCTGTAAGGGACACCACCCACAAAACCACGGGGAAAGGATGTTCTGAAAGCACTCATTAGACCTGACTGGGCTGTGGCAGAAAAAAACCCAACAAACCCAGCATGTGGGGAAAGCATCCTTATGGGATGTGAACTCCACAGTGAGGCTATGTGTAGGCAGGAAGAAAAAAAATAATTTAAGGAGATTTTACCCAGAAATTTGACATTTAACAGGAGTAGCACACTGTTTTGAAATACTTTTTCAACTATTAACATTTAGCCATACTTAACAAGTAAAAAGTTTGCGACACAGCCAAGAACATCTCAGCTTGGAATTCAGCCTTGCCATAGAGATGCTGTTATTTTTTTCCTTTTTGCCATATTAAGTCTTCAAATAAACTCTGATGCAAAAGTTGCTTGACTAAATAAATTAAAGTTTTGGTACAAGCTCATTCAACTTACACTGAACAGCTGTTGGTCACTCTGGAGGCAATAGAACTGCAAGTGGCCAGGTTCTCCATTCATGACCAGAGCTTTGGTTCTAGGATCAACCACTAGGCCAGTCTTGACATCTCTACCTGGAAACAAAGATCAGGTGACAAATGACCAAAGATGGTAAGTAACACATCCCATCCTCTAAAGGGAAGATAAATTTTATTGAACTTACTTTTGATTAGCCCTTGAATACTTCTGGAAAACCTTAGGTTGCTGTTGATTATTGTAATTCCTGAAAGAGAAACCAAAGTCTTGCAAAAGGCTTCTGCAATGTAACCACGTCTCAGAGTGGGGAAGGGACTACCCAACTGTACTGTAAATGCATTTTTTCTCAATTTATGACACCCCTGCATGAAGGTGGAAAGCCAAGTTACAGCAGTCACCAGGCAACAGAACTGATGAAAGAGCAAAAAAAAAAATCACTTCAAGCATCTGCTCTTTCAGATCAGCCTTGAAATTTTATGCAGAACCCGGTCAGCTCATCTGAAATCAACAAAATAAAGCTGATACAGATCTCCCTTCCATTTTGCATTAAGTGACACTGAAGTTTGCTCTGGCTTACTGTTGTCTGTGTGCAAGGTGCAGCAGAGCGCGCCGTCGGAGGACATGGAGATGTACTCGATGGGAGACCCCAGGCGGGGCAAGAAATCCTTCTGACACGATGACTCGTTGTGCCACTGCACCAGAACTGCCTCAACTCCACCACTCAGCAACCTGGTTCCTTTTTCCAACAATAAAAATGCAGTTAGATGTTTGGCTTAAAAACAAAAATTCAGCAGAATGTCTTTACAGTGACACACAAACAGAAGCATTTCAGAACCTTTTAAAATGTCCCATGCAAAGCAAACACATCAATCTTTGACAACACACATAGTTATGTTTCTCACTATCCCATGTTAAACTGCTAGAAAAATTTGGATTAAGCAACAAGAATTTGTGCCTATGGTAAAATTAAAACAATGCTTTGGGAGTAGGAGATCCCATTACTTTCTCAATCAGCTGAATATTTGTGTTAGAACACAGCTGAATTTTCTCTTTCTATGAGTAGTACTTTGCACTAAGAAATATCCTGAGAATAGTTCAGATCGGAAAATTCAGGTAAAAGTGAAGTATTTCTGACATTAGGTTTGAGTTCAGACCAGACTGGCTTGTTTGATTTGTATGCAAATAAGATTGGCTAGAGCTAATTCGTATTACTAATGAAAGGGAGAGGGAATGAGAGTGGAAGTGGGGGAGGTGAAAGGAGGAGTTAAATTTTACATTCTACCTACATAAGGTGGGTATTTGACATTATGAATGCCAATCAAATTTACATCAAAAAAGTAACAACTACTTCCATTTTATTTTAGATCTTACCTGGACATATTTAAAATTTTAGAAATTAATTTGTTAGTAAGTGGGTAAACTCAAACTTGTATCTATTCTTCCCTCCCTGCTGCAACTCTTTGAATTTGAGACGGTTTTTTTGTTTGTTTGACAGAGGTTTGTTTTCGGTTGGGTTCTTTCGATTGTTTTGTCTTGATTTTACTTTTCTTTTACTCACCCTCCATAGAAAAAGCCAGATCCATGACAATATCATGATGCCAGTGCAGTGTGGAATATGTGTACTCTTTCCTATGGTGGAAATTCCTCCTGTGTGGGGAGGAACAGAAGTTTTTTACTCACAACATAAACAACACAGCAAAGCAAAGGAAATTGTGAATTGAATCAAGTACTATCATTCTCTTCTCTAAGTACCAGTTTCTTGTATGTTCAGGTGATGCAGAGGTAAAGAACCACACCAGCAGGTTTTCAGCACCCTCCTGGTCCACACCTCACATCTTAGATGCATGGACAACACAGCACAGGAATTAACTTGGCCAGTGTATTGTTTTTAATCACGCAGTTCCACTGTGTGCTCTGCCTAGGACTCTACTTGCCCATGAAGAGTTATTTCAGCTGCTCCTACATTACTTTTTTCACACAAGTTTAGAATCATGGAGCACAGCTTAATAGGAATATCTTTCCATCTGACAGTACACTGAAGCTGTGCCCTGCACTCAGTGTCAGTATTGCAGGTTCACTGCTCACTCTTTGCTCATTATGACTCGTGAAAACAGCAATGCTAAGGACAAATCAGACTGCTTGGCTCAGGTTTCACTTAATTCCTGTGGCCAGAGCAGTTTATGGGGTTCAGCTGAACTCACATGCACCTACCAGAGGCGGATCTTTCCATCAGCATGGCCAGTTGCAATGCAATCCTCTGTAGGGTGGCATGCTACGCAGCTGAACCGATTGTCTCCACCTTTGGTCTTCACTCCGTGTAAAGAAAACCTTCAAGAGTTAACAAAGTTACTTTAATTATATGAGTTGGGTTGCTTTTTTTAAAACAAATCTTCAAAAGCATTAGCCAGTGCACATAAAAAATAATTCTGATTAGAATTAAATATCTCCAAGTTGCTATGGTTACATGCAATCTTGATAGAACAGTCACAGACTTATTTTTCTCTTCATTTCATTAGTTCTTTGCCTTCAATTAAGTCAAAAGATTTTACGCTTCTTTGTCTCTCTTTCCTCTAGTCCTCTTTCCTCTCCACACCCTGGCCGTACCTAAACAATGTCACTTGTTTCAGTTCAGCATCAGCCTAAGTATTTACCTGCAAAAAATACATCCCTGAGCTGCAAAGGTAAGGCACCACTGCCACTGCAGTGCTCAGTGTCTGCTTCCAGGGGAAGCTTCTTATCCCTTCCACCATAAAACTAAATGGCTGCTGACAAACATGAAATCATGTGTGCACACATCACCAGTTCATAAACACGATATACTGGACTGAATCAGTACTTGACAATTTTATTCTTGTTCTTACCTGTTTAACAGTTTCCGTCTAAAAAAATAAACTTGGAGATTAACTTCCTTCACTGACACCACATATTCACCCTGTACAAGTAAACCAGATTGGAATGTACAGATTATGTTTTCACATACGAAAGAAAAAATTAAATCACACATCACTACAAAATACTTAACACTGGAGTCAACATACGAGCTGACATTAATAATACTTAATAATTAGCAAAGATAAGTGTTGATGTTTCTTTTCTTTAGTAATATAAAAGAAAGCACAGGCCCTACAGAGACATAGTTTACTTTCAGTTTTGTTTCAGTGTTACTATGCTTATATAGAGGCATAAATACCATAAAGGCTGAGAGAAAAAAGTCACCATTTAACCACCCAAAGAAGAAAGAAACCCAAAGGTGAATATACCTCTCTTCCAAAGGCAATGTGGTTTGGCGACGCATCCACACCCTCCAGAACCACTGACAGCTCCTTGGCTTCCAAGTCTTGGCCTGCTCCTTTTGTCAGCTTAACTGAGACCAACTGGAATGTGTCTGAACAAAGGAAAAAATGTGTTTATTTCAAACAGTAGTACTGAAGAATGAGGACTACACAGTGGGTATCAGTGCAACTGTAAGCACAAACCAAGCAAAGTTGTACAGCACTTGCTCTTGCTCTGAAACACCAATGTATTATAGTACAGAGTAAGGCCAAACCATACTTATTTCAGACAAAAGCCTATGAAAAATATCTAAGCATGCTGTTAAATAGCACAAGTCTATTTATGTTAATACTGCTGAAGGTGGAAGAGTAATCTCAAGTGCTGATACCCAAGTCAGATAGTGTACCCTGTACCTTTGCAGGCATTGCTTAAACGTTTATTGCATCTACAAGATCACATCCAAGCAGGACATGCTTCACAAATGAAGACAAGCACTCTTCTAGACAAATACTGAGACAATAGATGTCATGGAATGGAAACAGAAAAAAAGTATAAAATGCAGGACTACAGACATCTACCACAGGATTTAAGAAATATTTTCACACTTAACACATGAAAGCACATTCTTGCCATGCAATTCACTGATGTGACAGCAGCACAGAGAATGACTGAGATGACGAGGATGATGTTAATTGTACTGTACCTCGTTCACCCTTCTTTGGAATTACAACAAATACAGAGTCCTCAACATTGGCAAGGGTGTACAGGGCCAGAAGTTTGGATCCCACAGTGAAAGTCTGATATAAAAAGAGAAAGAGGTCAACAATTATTACAGTTGTGTTTATGTTCCTCAACAGCAAATAATGCTAAGTCTTTAGAATAAGGAAAACGTATGTGGCTCTAAAGAAACCTTCATGCAGTAATTAAAATTCTTGATTTTAAGACAAATAACAAATACCTTTAATCTTTCAAGGACTAATGCAAATTTAAAACAGTACTAACAGAGTATGAAAGATCAAATTTACTGAAGAACGTGAAGATATCTTACCCCTAACACAAAG
Source organism: Formicarius rufipectus (assembly GCA_013399695.1). Taxonomy (NCBI): domain Eukaryota; kingdom Metazoa; phylum Chordata; class Aves; order Passeriformes; family Formicariidae; genus Formicarius; species Formicarius rufipectus. The sequence continues at coordinate 1,989,528 of VXAU01002749.1, forward strand.
CAGAAGGCCCACTTTATAGCAGTGCCTCTACTTAGCAGAAAACGGGATCAAGAGAACTGTTAGCAGCCCACATTTTCAACCCACTGTATCAATTCCTATTGGCCTATCCCAAACTGCAGAACATTCCCCAAGAGCTACAAGGGGCTTCAAACTGCAGCAAGCAGCAAAGTCAGCATGTCAGTATCCACCCCAAAAGAATCTCTACCATCATCACACATCACCTGCCACATTCTATTACTGCCATAGGTAGTTTTCAGGCTGTGTTAATGGCAGAACAACTTGTCTCACATTGATTTGTGACCACCTGTAGGAACAGCAGTAATCTATAATCAGTGGGCCAAGAATAATTTTGACATGTACTCAGCAGTAATAACATACTTTAATGGGAATCCCATCCATGAAGTCCCACAGCTTAATGCTGCCATCAAGAGAGGAAGAATAAAGCTGAGGAAAAAAATAATAAATATATAAGCCAAAGCAATATTTCAAAGCCAGCTTTCACATAACATTACCCTCTAAATATTGAAAGACTGATGAACAGAACTGTAATTCCAGGTAACTGGATCACCAAAAACACAGGACACAGATCAGCTGCGTGTTGCCTTCAAAGAATGTGCAATGGAAGTACAACACCCCGCTTTGAAAAGTACATTGTCAGGAAGTGTGAGTGCACAGACACCTACTACGTGAGCATCTCTTAACTCTGGTATCAGATTTTGTAAAGCTGAGATGCAGATCAGACCCCTTGGTAAGCAATTATTATTTAGATACAGATACCGAAAGAGCTGAAGCAAACAGATCAGGAACAGGGAAGGCAGGCTGGGGACAGAGAGACACACCAGGCAAGTTACAGGGGTTTAGTCAAATCCGTATCTGTACCAGCAGACAGAGAAGGCAAACATCTAACACAGTTAGTGCTGCTTATCTTCTAATACGTTTATTTAATGCCTTCAGTCATCAAAGAATCGGAAATTTTGCCGACATTTCCATTTCGCTGTCACTCCATTCCACCAGCGCCACCCACATGTCCTTCCACGGTTCAATTTGCAGGTAACAGATTTCAGAGCAACATCAGCTCGGCGACGCACTCATCTCTCCCAGCTCGTTCCCCAACCCCAGGCCAGCCCCGTGGAGGCACAGGAGCGCCAGGAGCACCCCCATCCCCACCCACACCCGGTCACGCAAACCTGCATGTGGTTCTGCGGGTTCAGCTGGATGCCCGTGACCAGGTCGCCGTGGCCGCCCATGAGCCACAGGGTCTCCTCGGTGGCCACGCTGTACACCTTCACGAAGTCCCCGGCGGCACACAGCAGGTACCTGCGGGGGGAGCGGCGTCACGGCGAGGACCGTGGCCCAGGGGCCCAGCCCGCCG
>VXAU01002749.1:1991133-2032245 GCA_013399695.1 Formicarius rufipectus
CAGCCCCGCCCCCTGTGCATCTGGCCCCGCCCCCTCTCTCTCATTGGCTCCCCGCCCACTGCTCGCGCCTGGCCCCGCCTCCCCGCCCCTTCACGGAGGCACAGGAGAGGCCGGATCGGGTGGCCGCGGAGGGGCTTGTGGGCTGTCGAGCCCATCCCGGGACCGGACCCCGCTTTGTCGGCACTGACGGCCGCGGCCAGTCTGTCCTGGAACACTGCCGGCCCTCCCCCAGCCAGCCCGTTTTCTGTGGCGAAACTCCTCCTGACTCCCCACTTGAGCCTGCCCCGGCGCGCTCGGGGCCCTGTCCTCCGCCGTGGCCTGGAGCCCGACCCCCGCCTAGCTGCCCCTGCTCTCAGCGCTCGGGGCTCTCCACCCTCCTCTGGCCCATCACTTGGCCGGGCTGGGTGTTCGCCGCGTTCCTGAGCACGCCGTGTTCCCGCATCTGGAGCAAACCCGCTGTCAAGCGATGTGGATGTCTGGAATAAGCCATGATTTATGCTGTCTGGGCCCTTCACTGCTGCTTTGGAATAGTAATCGCGGTTCTTGCACAGCTGTGCGTTTTTGGTGGCTGTTTACGCTATTGAAACTATCTCTGGTATGCTTGTAATTGATTTTTAAGCAGTCCCACGTCGCAGTAACAGGGACAGGTGTGCTCTGGGCGTGATTATCCTGCTGTAAGCCAAATTATGTCTCTTTTTCCGCTGCTGACTGAACTCTCATTGAGAGGTTAAGTGAGGATCGTGCAGGGCGAGTACTACATGCCCTGGCATATTGTGGTTAAGGGAACCGGAATGGCTGTGAGAGAGCACAATGCACCCAGAAATTTGGCTACTAATCTCAGATGCTTTGCCATTTAAACAGTGCACACTTTCTGGAGCCGAGCGCAGAATTTACAAGCTCTGCCTGATCGTCATTGGGCGTAACAGCTGCGTCGTTCTCTCCTTCTGGTGAATATTTTAGACCCCAAAGGCAAATGTGCCCTTGTTCTCCTTATGTGTGGGACAGTCCGAGTTTAAAGCCACAGACCATGAGTAAAGGCAGAGCTCTGTGATGTAGGAAAAGACAGCGTCTCTAGGAAAAGATAATCCCTTTAATCCATGTTATTATGTAAATGGGAAAGGCTTCTTATCTCTTTAGTCCGGGTCTACACTAAAGGTAGTCAAACTAAAACAAAGCAACTTGGCCTGTTCAACTTTCTCCTGGAAAAAGGAAAAAGACAAATACCTTGTGCATCTCGATGCATGTGTTTTTGTTATATTGCTGTCATGCACATTTAGTTTTATCATTTTAAGAAGGATATACTGTCATAAGCTTTGATGCTGATAAACCATCTGGAGCTCAAGAAGACCCCCAGACCAGGAGGGTATATATTATGTCTGCTATAATCACACAATCCTATTGACTGGAATGTTTCACATTTAGCATTGCGAATAACTTTTGGGCAGCATTACTTAACACAGTCACACGGTGCACCTGCAGTTGAAAAAAACCCCTGTATATAATAACTACTAGGAGGTCTTTTGCTACTGAAATCGTAATAATTTCAGCTGCACTAGTGGGTTTTAATTCTTGAGTGTGGGAAGGAGAATATGAATTGTGCTCCTGGAAGCAAAGAAATCGGGCTGAAGGCAGTGCCTGTGCTGTGGGGGAACAGTGCTCTGCACTGGTACTGGCAGCATATGGTTTATTTTATCTATGTTCCTACCCTATGATGTACATTCATGTTCTACTCCTTTCTCAGTCTCTTTTTTTTTAAATTTATTTTTTTTTTCATTTATTTGAGTGTCTTTCTACTATGATGTGAATAAAGAAATTTGATCCTGAAAACCTCGTCTCACACATAATGAATGTAAGATTATGTGCAGAGCTTATTCTCAGGTCTTGTGTCATGAAACAACTGATAATACTTTCCTAGAGTTTCATTTAAAAAAACTTGTATTCAAGGTTAAAATGGTTGCCATAAATTTATTAGGAGTCCTCTGTCTGTATTTAAAAAGAAAAAAAGGTAATAATTTTGTTCTTATTTTTTAGAATACATTCAGTCTCCTAGTTCAGTATCGAAACCTGCATTTTTTAAGAGAGGGGAAATGTGGCTTGGTGCAGAGGTGTATAAAACCCCAAAACTTGCAGCAGTTTTTGGAGGCTGAGGTAGTAGGAAATAAAGTATCTGGTTTGTGGCATTCCAGTGGATAAGGAGCAAAACTAATCTAATGTGTTTGTTTTTATTTTTTGAAGTGGTAGCTTTGTATGGCTTTCTATTTTATTTGTATTAATTTACACTTTCAGTGCATAAAATTTATAGGTCTGTCTGTCCAAAGAAATTTGCTTTTGTCTTTCCCAAAGTAATGTTTTGTACTATTGTGACTCAGTGTGTTCCGGCGATGGCTACTTAGTAGAAAGCAATAGGAACACAGTCACTTCTGAGAGAAATACTACAAGGTGTAATTTTCACAACTCTCTTTATCCATTGCAATGAATCAAGAAAATAGTCCATGGATTGGACAAAGATTTTTTTTTGCACTTAGAATTCACTGTGCGACTGTGTAAATAATTCTACGTAAACTAGTTGGAGAAAATGCAGCTTCAATTTTGCAACATTTATTTTAATCATGTAGATTAAAATAGAATTACTTTTGAATATATTATCAACTTAGAAGGAAATTCTTCCGGGTAGAGGCAAGTTCTTTCCGACCAAGTGTTCCTAAACAAGTATTACTTAGTTAGATTTACATACTATGCCTAGACTTCATTTTTTAAACTGTTGAGACATCTGTGAAATGTGTAAATCATACAATGTAAAGGTGATCAAGAGCAAAACCACAGCGCCGACCTCAAGGGAGCAGAACGACAGTCCCTAAGGCAGGGTGTGATACACTGCGGTACCACTGCAATTCACGAAGTCAGCAGTACAATAGAGGACAAATACCTGATTGGAAATGCTAATTACCTTTTACATTCGACTTTCTTTGCAGCAGATTTCTTACTTTCTGGTACCATATTTGCTCTCAACTTTGCTCCTTAATAGAATATTGTCTGAAGACTTACATTTCAGCTTGAGGGCACCGCGTCTGGTACATTTCAAAATCTGTTCCATTTGCAAACTCCTCTGTTGATCTTGAGTGGCTTTTTGTCATCCTAAATCGAAATAATAGAAAAAAATGCTGATAGTGACAGATCTTCCGTTTTTTGTCTTTCTCAACTAGTTTGTGGATTGCAAAGAGGTTTCTGAAATTCATGCCTTGAGGTGTTCTCTAACGAAATAAGTGACAAGAAAGGCTGCTTGTTTTAACAACTCCATCATTTCGGAAGTGATGTGACTGACTCAGAGTTGATAACTGATTTGCTTCTGCAAACTTAATTTAATAAAATCCAGTGACTTCATGTTGATTTCAGCTGGGAGAATATTTGAAGGGAAATTGCATTGTTTTTCTTTCTGTGGCACACAAAAATCAGCATTTCATTTAGTGAAGGAAAAACTACCATGTCAGAGGTGAGAACTGAGGATGTGGCAGGGACACGTGGAGTTGTGGGGAGCTCCTGCAGCGGGGCACATCAGTAGTTTTCAAGTTGGGAAAGCAGCTCTGCCGGGAGGGGAGGGCTGGTTTATAGTGAGACCATGTTATAGTAACGAATATAGTAATGAATCAGAGCTGCCGGCAGCACTAGAGGGTGCTGGAGGAACGTCTGCAACATTAACAGCTCCCCTGGAAGTCCAGAATCCCAGGAAAGCGGAGTTTGCCTAAGCCTTGGTGCTCTTTAGAAGTCTCAGCTCCAACCCAGCCCTGTGCCATTAACAGCACACTCGGTTCTCCTGCTGGATCCGCTGCAGTGAAAGGGAAGGCAGTCGCCTGGAGGGAATGGTTTGTGTGACACACTCTGTTTCCTTAGCAGTGGTCAGCACGTGGTGGCATCGCCTGTGACACCGTGAAAACCTCACCGTGTCACCACAAGGCAAAAGCACAGTCCAAGCCCAGCGGACAAGCTGCCTGCCTGGCCTTCGGGAATGCAGCAGGGGGTTCTTGCCTGGACGTCCCTTGTTTGACAGTGGGAATGACCAACGGAGTGGCTTTCTTGCAAGGAAATCCTGCGGTAGAATCTTCGTGACTGAAAGGGGAGAATCTCTCCCGTGGAGAGCTTTTTCTGGCATGCTGCACATGGACCAGAGGCCAGTTTGATGCTACACCCCCAGGGGTTTCTAAAAGGTTTTGAAATTACCTGTACTATTCTCTCTTTAGAGTGTTAGACCTTCAAAATAGCATTTTAAATACTAACTTCCAAAGTGTGAGACCCTCTCTTACTGAGATCTTAACGAACCAACACATTCTGGTGCAGGACATCATAATAAAAAATTTTAGCTGGTATTTTTATTTTAAAACATATGTAAATCCTTTACTAAATTTTTTTTCGAAGAAGTTTTGAGGCATTTCTAAATCGAGGGACTAGGCATCTGGCGAGAATGAGTAGATGTAGATTTTATAAATGGAAATTTGAAACTTAAAAGTGATTCTGAAGTTGTTTTTTATAATAATTTCACCTCTTTATGCTTTGGTCTCTCATAAATTGTGAAAAGCTGAGTAGTATACTTTTAAGTTTAATTTTAAGTAGTTAATTTGGAATGTACTCTTTTCTTTTGAAGGTTATAAGAATACCTTAATATTGCAGAGTTCTTGACTATTGTGTCATCCCATACTAGTTTGAGTTTACAAGTTCTTTTTAAGTTCCTGGGAAATTTTGGCCAATAAGTAATTGAGTATGTTTAGTTTGATGGTAGAGCTGATTGGAATTTTTGTTACCAACACTGTATAATAAGGAGGTATCAGTTACCTGCTAGAGAGGTCATGACACAGCGAGAAGCTTTGCAGGTAAATAAAAAGTGGAGAGTTCATGTCAGAATTTGCCAATAGGGATTTCACTGGCAGTTCTTCCCTTTCCATGCATTCCTGGATTTTTTGTTAATGGAATAGAAAGGGAATAGGCTTTATTTGCTGACCATTTATTGTAGTTAATAATCTCTTTTATAGAAAAAGAGAAAAACTGTAAGGTAAAAGGCCAGCAGAAGCTCACCTTGGGGTGTTGTGGGTGTGCTTGACCTTTCCTTCATCCGTGGGATCGTGCCCTTTCCTTTGGAAAGGACATTCTGTGGAGCTCTGGTACCAACTGAACTCCATACAAGCACAGCTGTGCTTTTGTTTGAAGGTTGTGAATAGTCTTCTAGCTTTGCAGTGAGACATTTGTATGGTCCTGTGTATGTGCTGTCCCATATGGAGGAGTCAGGGTTTCAACAGGAGAAACAAGTGCCAAGCTTGCCTTCTTGATCGACCCAACAGAAAGAGTGGAGGCAGTGTTGATCAACATGCATTTTACAGCTCATTTTTGCTTGTTGAAAACTGGATATGATGTCTTGCATGCTTCTGTGGTGGCAATGCCAGTCAAATCCCATTGTTACTAACTGCTCATTAGAACCAGCCAGATATAGAGGTGTGATAGTGGTTTCACATTCTGCTGTCTCTCCACTATTCTGGTAACGAAAAGAAGCTCTGAAATAAGTAAGTCCTTCATAATCAGCCATGACACTAAATGACTTTAAGTTATTATATCAGTAAGGCATTGGCTACTGCTGGACAGTTTTTCCTTTCCACAAAGATGCAAACAGAGCAACTCACAACTGCTGAAACAGATGTAGAGTATTCCAGAGACAACCTGATAAGTAAAACAGAGCCTGCATCTGTAACTTCTTTGTGAACTGACACAATTCTATGCAGAGAATCTGCTATAAAAAGACAGACATACTCTTAAGTATAATTTATTGCATGTGGAGATCTCACTTCAAGGTTTTGTTCTCTAAACAGTGGCTGTTAGTAAGCAAGGATGCAGTCTGAGAGGAGTGGGGATAAAATGAGTCTCAATCTTATTTACCTCAAGCAGCTGCTGAATCTCTAATGTCCCCTGTTCCATAAAGTATTTGAAGATTTTTTTTTTTTCCTTACCACTAGCAAAGGAGGCCAAGCTTTGTTCAGCGAGGGAAGGTAAGTACTGCAATAGTAACAAAAAGATTCTGGAACAAAAGGAGAGACTCTCAGTCTTTTAGAAACTTCGTGTCTGTAGTCTAACAAATGTTCCCAGCCTTTCCTCTGATATAAACCAGCTGTAACTATGCATTTCTGTGTGTAAACAGTGTTCTCCAGCTCTTAATGATTCCAACCACAAAGCAGGAGGTTGTAAGCTTTACTGTTCTCTTTGCATCTCACTTGTGCTAATTCCCTACTACTGATAGTCTCCCCAGTTTTTAAAATCCTAACCCATTCCTTTTGAAACCAGCAAGAACAGAACCCAGCTCTGGATTACGTTCCCAATGACTGGGCAGAACCAGAGACTGGAGTCTTGGTCAGCTTTTACTGTCTTTGTGAAAAGTCTCATTGCAAAATCTTGGAACTTGTGGAAACAATGGCACTGTTTTTGCATTAGGATTGGCCTGCACTACTTGTCAAGAAGCAATTCAGTGAGCAAGCATAGACTCTTCTTTTTTTTTCAGTGTTTCATTAATTAATTTAAAAATAGTACTTGCAAGTGGTGTTTAACTTAATAGAAGAGAACTCTGAGAGAGCCTCAAGGGTTCATGTATGGATCACAGGAAGTGATACTTCAGAACTAGTGGTTGTCCTGTCCCAAGTAATGTAATATAATAGGTCAAACCCTTATCCACTTTCCCTTTTCTGATAATGCAGCTACAGGATTTACTTGTTTTTTCCTCTCACACAGCTATGCCTTATGAGAAATGTACCCTCTGCCTTCTGCCTGCATTTTGCCCTGATGCCCTGGCATTGATGGCATTTGTCTGACACACGTGGGCTGATGCTGAAGGGTATGTACCCTTTACTATTTACAGATCTCCTATGAGATTAACAATGCCAACAAAATTCTAGTTTATAGGTATATTCAAGTTGAGGTAAAACTCATTTCCCAAATTATTTCCAAGCTCTGAAGTCCAGATGCCTATTGGTAAGGTTTGGATTTTTCTCTTGCAGCAGCTGCAGAATGGATTTTTTTTTAAAGAGTTGTATTGAGTTTCATAGCAAGGAAAACTGTTTTGTTGCCAAGTGGTTGTTACCATGATCTCTGCTGAAAGAAGGATGTTGGAGGAGGGAGGGAGTCCAAACATACTGTTTATTTCAGAGTTGTGTGGTATCTTTTAATGCACAATGTTTTTAGTATTCTGAGTAAATGCTGCTGCTTTAAGTAACAGGCAAAAACTAACAGGGACAAACCATGATGTATTCTGAACTGAAGCTTTGTGGCTGTTCAAAACAACAGTCAGTCATCATACATAGCTTTGTATTTTAAATCTTATTGAACTGACAAGTGTAAATTAGCAGGAGAATATCTCCTAGCTTACATGCAAATAAACAGGTTGTGTGAAGTGTGGTTTAGACATGACACCCTCCAAATTGTCCCCAGCCTAACCCAGACACAGCTGCTCAGTTGTAATACTCCCCTTTTCACATTCTTGCTCCATAGGTCCTAATTCTAACTAAAGGATCTTATAAAATGGTATGCACATCCATTATATCGTGTACATACTCTTTCCCCAAAGTTGACTAGAACGTGGTAGCTGATGGAGCAAAGATTGTCTTTAGGTTTAGGTTCATGCTGCCTTTAGCAATTGTTGCTCCTGTTTTGTAGCTTTATTAGGACATTTTTTTTCTGGAGGCTGCAGGTCCCATTGGCACAGTGTGCTCCCAATCCACACAGTGTACTTGGAGGGCACTGCCAGAGGAAGAGCTCACAGTGATCAACTCCAGCTGATTTCGTGGCTTAGAAGGAAGGTGGTGTTCCAATGAACTAAGGGTAGCACCATAGTTTTGCAGGCAGCAGCAGCAATGTCTTTGCTACCTTCAGGTGATGTCAGGTTTTAATGAAGGATCCCAGCATGAGTAGATGGATGAACTTTTCGACTTATTTAATTATATCCTTGAAATGTATTCTTGCAGGAAGAACCTGATGTTGCTACAAACCATGCTTGAGGTCTATCTGGACCACTACACTGTAAAAAAAACCCCTACTTATAGAAGTCACTAAAGTGGTAGAGTTTACCAGGTGTTTGATACAGTTTATAATTGGCTAAATGGAGGTGACAGAAAACACACTGTGGGATGGAAGTATTTATTTGGGTTCATGAACACTAAGTCAGCGTCCTGTTCCAAATTATACTTAAATCTAGTTTTTCTCTCTTTCTGTTGGACTAAAATTCTTGTTTTTATGAATAAACACCTTGGGTTGTACTGTTTTCGGACAACTGGGTAAGTTTATGCCTGTTGAAATTCTTTGAACATCGTGGTACAGGTAATCTTAATTGGATTTCCCTGCCTTTCCACACTTGTTATGCCTGTGAGAGTCTTCCTGAGATACCTGTTTCTCTAAATTCTTTCCTGCAAAAATATTTACTTGGGATTTTTGCTTATTTTTCTTGGTTCCATTTTGTTTTCCTTGCTTTCAATGCCTTCTCCTATCTTGACTATGTATTTAATTTGTGGCTTGCTCTGGGTAAGTTAATACATCCCCAAGCTATTATGGCAGACTAGTTTGACCTTATTACTTCAACTTCTATTCTGCCCTCTTTGAAGGTAATTCATATAAATTCTTGTGCTATATTTTGAGTAGTTTCAGTTGTCTTCAGGCTTTTCATTGTCTTCAGTGCTGTTCTGCTTGTAAACTGCAGTAAAACTGTTAAATATGTTCGGGGTTTTTTCTGAAGCCCATTTTCTTTACTGTGCTGCTGCTACACTTTTCTTGCTTAAAATACTAAACATTTTCACTTACAAATTGTTTTCCTCCAAATTTCAAATCTTTCAGTATCAGAGGTAAAGAAACTGACTGTCCCTAGAAACGTCCTCTGTCTCTGAAGAAAAATGTCCCCAGGACAATTCACAGACAGTGTATGACGTGTCCTGCTGTTTTGCTGCCTTGGTAGGTGTCTAGGTAGCTAATGTCTTGTGGTTTCAGCAGGGCTCTGTCATGTGCCCCCTTTTATATTGATACACCACGCAGATATTTCCTATCTCAGAGATTAATAAATAGGATTATATTTGACATTTGTGAATAAATGTTTTGCCTCCACTCTTCCCTAAGACTTGCAGCTGTCATAATTTAGGAGAACTCATGGTTACTGGCTGTGAAAGGCCAGACAGAGCTCCTGCCAGAGCCATTAAAATCATTTCTCTGATCAGCCAGCAGACTAGCTGTTGAGCAACTTGAGGCCCTCCCTTCCTCCAGAGACTGGGTATATTGTTACTACAGTGCTTCCAGTCACTTCTGCACGGAGCAGAGGAAGGAGCTGGAAATGTTTAGTCTCTTACATGATGGTATAGGAGGAACTGAAGAACTTGGCTGGCAAGTGAGAGTTTGATAAGTACTCAGTCTGTATAAAATGCATTGTTTGTCTGCCACGTGACAACTTCAGTAGGTAGGATCTGTTATCTTAATTAACTATCAAATCTGAGGAGGAGGACTGAAGGTTATAGTTTGCAATATTAAATAGTCTTGTCCTAAAGGATGTGCAACTTTTGAAATACCCAAAATAATTTAGGCTGTCAAAGTAAAATAGCAGAGGTATCTGAAACTAACTTTTTTGGCTAAATTTTCTTCTTCTGTTGAGCAATAATGTCTGTAGACCAAAAAAAAAAAAAAAAAATAATCCTGAGAGCTCTGCAAGAGAGTGACTGCCAAATGCAACAAAGGTTTCCTGTGCAGATCTAGAAAGCCAGGCTTCAGTCAGCCTTATGGCAAATGCTGAAATTTGCTTCCATCCGCATTTTGTTTGACTGTGTGTGCTTCAGGCCCACAGAGGCAACCAGCTGTTAGCATTGTGGATGATGAATTTTCAGTTTAGATTCAAAAAAGTCAAATAGTGTAAGAGAAAGCCATGTTAAATGGTTTGGGAGAAATGTCATTCACTTGGATGCTGCTATTTATTACTAAGAACCCACAAGCGTAAGATCTGAGAGACTGTTGTATTTGTAGAGTATTTCCATGGGCAGTGCTGCAGGTCCTTCCTGTTTTCTGTTGCTCAAAGCCAATTGCGGGTAACTGGTGAAAGGCAATTTTTGAGTAGGGCTCTTTTATACGGTTGTAACGAGAAGCATTTTCATTTCCATTCACACTAGCAGACCTTCCTAGTCGTGTCTGGTAGGCACTGTCTGGCACAAACTGGTTATTTGGGTAATTTTCCTTGTTGTTCTCTTCCCTTGGCTTCATGTGTTGATGTCACAAGAGAGAGTTCTCACCCTCTTGTCTCCTGAGTTTGTGCAACTTTGTGGAAGAAACTCAAGAACAAGCCAATATAAAATGGAATAAATATGAAAATTCTGTGACAGACCCTTCTGTTTGATATGGACTGAAGTCAACAAAAATATTTTTCTCTGCAACTTACTGTCTACACTTCAATTGCAAGCTGGGCTATTTGTTGCCTTGGAAGTCCAAAGGAAATAAATATATTTTCGGCTTATTTTGTCATGCTTTAGAGTACACAGATATTCAGTACAGAGCCTCCTTTGACCCTGGATGTCCTGATGTCAAAAACACAGTTACCTGGAACTAAATTGGAATAATCTTAAAACAAAATTGCTAAAGTTTTAATTTCCTTTCTTATTTGTGGATGCATATGTAATAATAATCTTGCTTTGTAAGTTCAAGCTGAAAAATAGCTTTTAGTACCTATCAAGCTTTTAGTTCAGATGCATTTAATATTTTATGCCAGATTCCTAAGAGGCATGTTAATGTTAGGTAGAGAGGGATGAAAAAGGACCACCTCATGAACAAGACTAAACATTTGTCTTGGATCGATTAGTTTTTTGTCTCTCTGTGGTCTTGAAAGCTTGAGGACAGCTGAGTTTTCCAGCAGCAAAGGAAGCAATGCCTAAAAAATAAGGGGGGCATTCAAGACGGTGTGAAGATAGAAATATTTACAGTCTTTTGAGAATATTGAAAAGGCAAGAGGCCAACAGAGCATATAGTTAAGGAGGGGACAAATTTCAGTTTGATGTTAGAGCTTTCTGACTTGTTAAGCACTCCAGGAATTCCTAGAACTGAATACCTGAGTGCAAAAGCCGAGGCTTTTGGAAAAGAGAGAAAGACAATGTTCAAAGCTGAATGTTGTAAATGGTAATTACAGTCTGAAAAGGCAGTCCCTGGCTGAAAGTTTTGGGACTTAACATTGATGAGTGTCTCTCCCTTTGTGTCCCATGTGAAAGGATCTTAGAGCAAGATGCAGAACAGATATTTATGGAATGTCAAGAGCACACCAAGAAGCAGTTTGCAGTTGAGGTTGAGGATCAGCAGCACAAAGGACTAGAAGGACATGAAACTTCATACGACCTTTTTCTGGGGCTGGTCACTAGCCCAGAGTTTTGAAAATTTGTGGAGCCAGTGGAGCCAGTAGAAGAGCTACTACTGAAGAGCCAACTGCCTGTGCTGGGTGGGTGAAATCAGAGATCCTAGTTTTCACCACTGTCTCCCATTTCGTTAGCCATTAAGTCACATACAGTCTCAAAGAAGAGAACTTTCAAACAGTGCAAATCTCCAGACTGATTTGTCACAAGTAACAAAATGAATGTGTTCAAGGCAGAAAAAAGACAGGTCTCGTTTTTTTTTTATGTGGGTCTTTGTATCCCACCCAGAGGTTTTTCACTGTCAGTCTTAGTACAGCACCGAGCATGAACACCTAACTTTTCGATTTGCACTAAGTGATTGCAGAATTGCAGGCAATCATGCTGCAAGTTCATCAAAATGGATGAATTAGTTACAATTTAGGTATTATTTATCCCAAATAGGAGAACAGAAGGAGGTTTGCAGAGGTTTGTTTCTAAATCCCCTGTGGATGGTGCAACATACATAAAATGCATTTACTTGATGGGAGCATGGTGATAATCCTGTTTAGAACAGGACCTTGCCACTGGCAACATCTTGCAGTCTGGAGGACCTTCTGCTTTGAGGATAATTTGAAAAGCATCTGTTTTCAGATGCTTTCATGAGGTCATTCCATTAGAAATGGCAGCACCGGAAATACTTTCAATGGGAATTATGCAGTGAAAAAAGAATGCAGTTGTATTTTATCTCTAAAATGGCTTTATAATTCAAAGAAGTTTACAAAAGAAGTGGGCTACTAAGTATGTCAAGCAAGTTTTAAAATGTGAAAATCAAAGCATAAACAAACTTGATAACTGTGTCTTCAATTCTGATGTGAGTGGCATTGTGATGAGCACTTTTGTTACTCGATTTGAATTCCTTCATGTGAAACTGATTCTTGTATTAAGTTTGAATTTTACCTACAACTCATTCGGCCTATTTTTGCTTGGGATTAATATTACAGTCTCATGGCACATCTATCTTAACAGATATATTTTTAATGCAATTTTACATGTGATATCGAGGCTGTTCTGTTGAGAGCAGCTTTCGTAGCTGCTGAAGCTGCTGTGCTGACTTGCTGAATGTGGCTGTACCTGTGTACTTGTGTTTTGTTAAGTAATGTTTCCCTCTCAAGGCGTTCAATTTAAATGCTTGCCTTTAATTTAAAATGTGTCAAAGAAACTAAAGACCAGGTACTATGTTGGTAAGGCTTTTTCTTTCAGGTAGTTAGGTTTATGTTAGCAGAGATGACCTCTTTGTCCCGACCTTGGCAACAGTGTTTTCAGTTTGCTTGTAAAGGCAAAAAAAAGCAACAAAAAATAAAGTCCAAGGAAAAATCAAAAGGCAAATTTTTGTGTGGTCTAAATTTGTTGAAAGATTAAATGAGGAACATGAGAGGAGGGAAGGAAGGTGCTGGACACTCTTTGACTAGAAGGATTAATACAAATTGCCTGAAAAGAAATGAAGACAGAAAGGAGATGGAAGAAAAAGTCTGCAGCATTTGTGCGGTTTTCTAGGTTTTTGGTTGGTTGGTTGGTTTTGTTTGTTTGTTTCTGTTTGCTTATTTTTTGATTAGGTTTTGTTTGCTTATTTTGAGGTGGGGAGTGTGCTTATTTTTGTTTCGATTTTTTTTTTTTTTTTTTTTTTTTTTTTTTCCCTAAAGCTTGGTTGGCTTTAGAAATTCTGATTTCTGCTGGAACTATTAAAGGTATGGAGTTACTAAAGCAGGGAACCCCAGTGGGAGAGATGCTGGTTTCGTTTCTCTGCAGCCATGAGGTCTGGCAGCAGGATGAGGGAGAAGCAGCAGAGGAACAATCTCATCAGTTTTTCCACTGAGCTCACTGTGGAGCACCTTATGTTACACACTGGTGTTTAATAAATTAGCTCCCAGAACGTGAGTGTGGCCAAATTCTAATTTATGTGCAGCAATAGGATGTACGTCTAAATATACACTGTGTAGATACTGAGAGCTCCTCAATAAATAGTCACCATAGCAGGTGCTAAAGGACATCCCCCGGTGTCTGAGCTTTAGGAAGAGGACATCTGAGACAGATAGTAGGGGACCTGCCTCAGATCATACTGTTCCATGGTGTTTATTGCTTCACTTTATCTATTGACATGGTTTCAAAATCTGTTTCTCTGCTTTCTTTGTGCCAGCTCCTGGCTGTGGATTTAGGGCTCAGCTCTGAATGAGTTTAGGTGAAGTCACGCTCCCCAAACTCTGGAAGGTGCTTTGGCATAGACAGGAGGAGTGGCTGGAGCCCAGTGAGTCACACCCAGCTGTTAAGTAAGGCTTAGGTTGATGAGTTAATTGAAAACAAAATAGTGACATTTTTGTTTTGAATAAACTGTGTTGTTCTCTAGTTCCCTGTCTTAAGTGTCCTTCACTGTTTTCCTAGCCATGCTTTTTAGTTCCTCAGGAGACCTTACCATAAGTAAGGAGAATGTCAGAAATAATTTGCCCTTTGCTTGAAGGCTTTCAAGTCTGTCCCCTGGCAAATGGAGGATCTGCTTTCCAGAATGTGCCATCATAAGTTTTAAAGGAAATATAATAGTAATTACTAACTGAAAATACTAATTATTAACTGCTTGAGCAAGAAATCTTCAGGACAGTTTCCTTAAAACTTGAGTGAATTCCTTTTATCCCTTTCCACACAATATGGTTTGCAATTTTAGCAAATTTGAGGGGAGTCTACAGCCCTTGTGTAGCCAAGAGTCTTAAGACTCTGGATTTAATTTTAAGAGAAGCTAAAATACCCTAAAATCTGAAGTACCAGCCAAAACCCTTGGAGAAGCCTGTATTATGTGTGTTTCCATTCAGGCTTTGGGAGTATAGCTGAGACTGAAGAGATTACTTCTCCAAGGCAAAACATTTTGCTTGAAGTATATAACTTCTTGTTCTGAAATGAGACCTGAGTGCCAGAATGTGTATGGTGCTTAGGCAGGAGAAGAGCAAAGCCTGTGTCTCACCCCAAATAAACCAGTTCCTCCTAGGTGTGCATAGGGAAAAATGAACTTGTTCTGAAAGAGATAAAAAAGAAAGAGACACAGCAGCTGCTCACAAGAATGGCACTCAGCAGTTAGTGGTTCTCTAGCAGTGAATCTCTTGTGTTCCTTTTTGTTATGTTGCAAATGATAATAAACTATTTCTGGACTGAAAAAGGAAACAGCAATCTGCTTAATTGAACTTGCAGGTAAAATGTTGATGTGAACAAAACACTGGGAAGGCCAGAGCTACACTAGTTAATGTATAGAATTAACAACTTGTATTCTGTCGAGGTATTTCTCAGCTATGTCTGTCGTGACGTATCCCACCTTCTCTGTGTGGTGAAACTTGTCACCTACCAGTATTCTACACATAGATTACTTGGGCTTTTCAAGTGTTATGTCATATTTTAGGTTTAGTTATTTTGAGCATCACAACGGCCAGATGCTCCTTCCAGTGTTTACTCAGAGTGATGTCCACTAGAACAGACCCTCCCAGAGAGTATCCAGCCTGTGTTATTTTTAAGGTGTTGCCTAACTAAACCCATTCATTCCAAAGCAAGTTCTTCAGAGAAAAGCAAAGGCATAATTCATCTGCTGAATAGGAATCACTTTTTTTCCTAGTTATAGCGGAAAAAGCATTCCCTCATGTTGTTAGGCCAGCCAAGCAAATCTCTGACATGTAATTAATCAAAATAATATACAGGCTTTTAGTAGGAAAAAGAGAAGACTTGTATTCTTACTCAAGGAGGTGTCCTGATTTTTAAACTGTACTGCAAAATAATTATTTGTATTAGTGGTGGTAGCAGTAAGAGGGGATTTGATTGTTGTCTGTTTTCTTCTGAAGGTCTATTTGAGAATAGGGTAAACATTTGAAAAGGGTAAGCATTAGAATGTTCTTGAATATTTCAGACAGCTACAGAATACCCTCTTGTATTTAACAGGCCAGGGTCAGCATCTTCCAAACACTTAATGCCATATCAAGTGACACTTTTCTTCCCAGTTCTGAGTTTTTCCATAGCCACCATAGTCTTCCTGGGAAACATATGTGATCCACCATTCTGGAAACCAGGCTTTTAAGCATCATCACTTTACAAAGAGAGATATAAATGTTCACTTTGGGCTTTTTTTTTTTTTTTTTTTTTTGGTCAGCTTTGATGTAGGGCCTTGGTACTCCTAAATATTGTTGACTTCCCCATGTAACTGTTTGGACTTCACTATTCAGCAGCCAGCAAAGTAATCTGTGATATACAGCTTGGGTTGATACTAGAGATGATGCCACAAAAAGGGGTATGAGAGTAACTGGAATACTCTAAACTGGATTTACACCTTCAGAGTGTAATGCTCAAATAATGGGTTCAGGAGACAAATTGAACACAAAAATAATTTGTATGTTGCAAACGTCAGACTAGTTCAGGTGTAAAGGCAGTTTCATGGGATATGCCTGTAAACAAACACACAGAGAAAGTACAGACCCTTAGGAGGAGAAGCACAGTGTCCTGCACAGCCACCCTCATGGTGTTGCTTTTTGTCACGTTGCACTGCTCTCATCACTCACCTCTGCAGCTCACAGACTCCATGTATGAGCACCAAACATCTTACTTTTTGTGGAGAGGTTTGTGGTTTTCCAGAAAAATGCTGTTAACACAAATATTTTGAATTCTTGCTTCCATCCGGCTTTGGGCAGTAGTGGGATTATGTTCTCTGAATCCCCTATGCTGCTTTATGAAAATGTAGCATTTTCAAAGGAACAAGGAAGTATTAGATACCTAAAAGAACAGCTTTGTTTTGCATTCCTGGAGTACTTATTCAAAATAAATGAATATAGATGACAAAATGAAAATAGATGTGTCTTATTTGGCATTTAAGAATTATCTTTTTAGCTAATATTTAAATTATTCTTGGTACAAAACACATGCATATCACTATTTGCAGTCACACATAGTTTGAGTGATTCAAAATCACCTAGAGATGAGTTCTGTCTATCTAAACAGTGGGAAAATACCAGTCTAGGTTTGACCTATACATGTCATTGTCTCCTAACACCTATTTTTGGCTATGGTTGGTGATAGGATAACTGGTCTGTCATTGTGTTTTTAAAGTAAGATTAAAAATAATTTTTGTTTCTTCAGGTATTTTTTATTATTATTTTTATTGTAATCTAAACACATACTCATTCTTTTTGAACAACATTTCCAGTGTTTATAAGAGTAGCAATATTTTTAAACTGAAAATCTTCCTTTGGAAGAGAAGCTATTTTTCTAGCCTTTGAAGCTGCCATGAGGTAGTTGAGAGTTGCTGGATGTGCTGATGGAATACATCTCTCTGACTCCACAGTAGTTTCTTTTCAGTTTTCTGTTTTATTTGGTTGTCATTTCATGTAAACTTAGCTAGTACTGCTCTAAAAAAAATACTGAAGGCCAGTCATTTGATCTTAATATCTAAAAAATCTGTCCCATCTTGGCTTGTGTCTGTTTGTGCCTTTGGTTAATGGGACCAGAAGGGTGTAGCTTTGAGTCCTAAGGCCTGGTTTTTGACAACAAACCTGGCAAGTTAACACAGATAACAAAGATCCATGTGCTGCATTACCCAACTGGAGCCTGGGCTCTCTCCAGTTCTATGTGGCACATCAGGGGCAGCCTGGCAGTCTGAAAGATGTTTATTGCCTCAAAGCTCTCTCTGATGTACCACGTCAGCACAAACCCCCTGAGCTGAACAGCTCAGTGGTAACTTCCTTCTTTGCTAACTGGAAGGTCTCCTGCTCTGGAGAAGAAGTGGCAACAGCATTTGTCAGGAGTAGAAAGGCAGAATAAAATGACTGATGGCCAGATTTTATTTGGCACTCTTCTGGAAGTGCCCGTCAGCACTCACTCTCCTTTCTGTTGGGTGTTCCCCGGTTAATTGCATTAAGGATGGAATTTGTAATGTGATTCATATAATAATTTCAGCTCAAACTGTGCCTTAACTTTAAGATTTACTCAAAATTCCTGCTTCCTATGTGTTCTTTTGCCTAATTTACTAAAATCACTTAAGTTGTTCAGTTTGTAAATAAAACAAATGAAAAGTCTTCCAGCAGTACCTGTGCAGAGACAACTGGAAGAGTCAGGTCATGTTCTCAGTCAGTGTCACGCTCTGTCATGCTTGTGCCTCTTCATCAGGAAACTGAAATTTCTTCTTGTTTGTTTGATTGATTATTTACAGATTATTTTTTCACAATATACATAGCTAAGATTAATATTTGAAGGCTTATCAATAAACTTTTTAAACTCCAAGCCACCATCCTGAACTGTAGAAGTTAAATTATTCACACTGAAAAAAACCCAAAACACCCCCAAAAGCAGAAGCAAAATGACAGTGGTATTTTCACATTTATTAAGCTAAGAATTTGTGATGGATTCTTTTTTTCTTATTGTCTTTTAAGTCATTACAGTTTTAGGGTTACAAACTACAGTGTAAATGCAGTCATCAGAGTTTAGAATGTCCTTGCTTTGAAATGTGTTGCTTTAAAAATATAATTGGATCACTTTGATTTGTGTGTGTCAGGTCACAGGCTTTGATCATTGCTGTGGTTTTGCTCCAAAATGGGACCAGAGCAAGGAAAAACTTTAACCCTAAGTATCTGAAAGCATGCTTTAGTAACCATGCCTTTTCTTCATGAAGGAAGAAAAGGAGGTGAGAGGCTGAAGGAAAACGAAGTAGCTCGATATGGAGTTTTCATTATGGCATTGGAATGTTTAATGCACTTACTGGCAATAATTCAGAAAAGTTAGCTCCATAATTTAAACAGTTCTCTGGATCTCTCTGAAGTTCTCCTTCTTCCTTTATGAATGTCCATGACTTGTAACAGAGAGGACTTGTCAGCTGTGTCTTTCCCTGTGCTACACAAAATGTGTATCGGCACTTGCAGTAAGGAATATTTTCCTTCAGGTGGGACTTTGTTGACACCTGGAGTAATGAGGTTGCTGTCGTGTTGTCTTAAGCATCGTTCAGGTGTGTGATGGACATAGTTGACCTTGAAGGTAGATGTGCTCCTAAGAAGGTACAGCTAAGAAATATTACATTAGTTCCTCTGTCCCCAAAGATAGATACAGCCTGAGGTAACAAATCATCTGTGCTTGCTGTCCAGGGTGTCTCCTGATACTCCACTGCTGCCCTATGTACAATTAAAGGGGTTTAAAGGGGGTTGTTTCTGTAAGTGGCTGTAGTGAACGAAAAATTGTCACTGTCTTGACTATTATTTAGTGTTTGAGATGAACGGGAAGAAAAGTATATGGCAAACTCCAGCTCCTAGGTAAATGAGATTGGAGTGTTTCAAACATCACAATAACTTTTTTGTCAAAAAGTTAACCTACAGGTGGGTTGGTTTGTTTATGCAATACAAATCAGTCATAAGTATTTAAAATTTTTGTTAAGAAAACCAAAGATAGGTTGATACACAGTTTTTTTCTTTTCATTGCTCTTTAGAATGCCTTGATCAATGTATTGAACAGTCTGCTTTAAGTGTGTGTCAGTGGTCTATTTGGACCTCTTATCTGTCCATGTCCAGATGAGTGGTGTGTTTTTCTTAAACCTGTCGCTCGCTTTGCTGGTGAACTCTGCATTCTAAGGAACACTGGAGAGTTATGCCTGCTGATTTTTCTGCTATTAGAGCTGCATTGATTAGCCACTGTCTCCTGGATTCAAAGCATAGTTGTCCAGGCCTGTGTATATTTGGGCAAGGTCATTGACAGAAACAGGCTTAAAGGTTTTTTCTAGAATTCTTAGCAATTATTTCTTGATGGCAGTATTAGTTCCATTTATATAATCTTCTTTTTCAAGAATTCTCGTGATCTTATGATTTGTAAACCAAAAGTAAAGCTCTTCTATCCAGGCCTTGCTATGGCAAAATGTAAAACCTTATGTCTATGGCATGTTTTTTTTTAAGTTAAGAGGAAGGAAAGCATATTCATTAAGCATTTGCTAAAGCATATTTTTGAATTATTTCTGTTCATCTCTTCTCAAATATGGATGTGCTGTGAAATGAGTGTTTTGTGCATGAAAATGGTTTATTGGCAACTCGTCTTCTGATCAGCATCCTCAAGTTCACTTTTTATAAGCTTTTAGTCTTTCTTTCCATCTGTGCAGCGTTCCCCAAGAGATTCCATTTTGAAGGAAAACTGAGTTTTCTTCTGTATTTTGGTCCCAGTTTGATGGCTTAATTAAGCTTTTTTTTTTTCCCAAGAAATGGCCTTCTCATTTTAATGTAGTGTTACAGTGAAGTCCAACAGAATTACATGTCAGTAGCACAGTCCTTTTGCTGAGTCTTACAGTTGCGTCAATTTACTGTGTTTTTATGGCTGCATTTGCCATCAGAAATGGTCTGGGGGCAATCTGATATTCTTGTAATGCTGCTCAGTGTTGGTTTTCTGGAGTTTAAATGCTTTTAACCCTGCATGTGCTTTAAGAGCTCACAGCATTTCTCAGTGAGAGCGATGCTGTGCACCAAACCCCATTTATAAGGTGGAGTAGGTCGCTGCTGCAGTCACATGTTTCTGCTTTGGGAAGCAGCTCAAGTTCTAGATGTGTGTATTTTTTATTTTTAATGGGTCTGCTGGAGTGGCAGCCATGACATCAGTCCAAAACTGAATTACATAGTCACTGGAAAATGCACACTTTGAACTGGCCAGCAGTGAAAGAAAGGAGTGTGTTAGACTGTCAGAGTTTATGCTGTGGAACAGATAAAAGGCCAAGTGTAGCAACTGCCAGTTAAATAATTTCTAAAATAAGCCAGTGGATCTTTTTTTCAACTGAAAGCTCAGTTTTTCCATAACTCCTCTAATCTTCTAGTTACAGTTCCTGCTTTAGAAACAGTGCTGCAAAGCAGAGGCAGCAATACATAATCCAAGTTTTGCCTTGTTAATGGAGGTTTTATTTACATATGTATGTAATTTATATGTATATACTTATTTTTTTAAATCACTGTTACTGCAGCATGAGGCACTATTTGTTGTCAGTCTGACTAAGTCTTTGAGACAAACACTGGTGAATTTATTTTTTTTAACTACTTTGAAGAGAGTTGGGAAATCTGTGGCATCTCAGATAATACTATCATGTAATGAAACTACGAGCTGGAAATAGCTCTGAGTATTGAAGACTTGCCTCCCTGCACTCTGAAAGTGCTGATAACTGGCAGCATCTCCCCCTCTTCATAAGCATGGAATTATCTAAATTCTTTTTCAGGAAATTTTTGACTATTTTTTGCCTCAGTCTTAAAATTTAAATTATTTTACATGAAAATGATCAAACTGCATCTTAGCTCTGTATATAATCTGTCCTGCTGTGACCCATTCCTGTTGCTGCAGTTAGAGAAGGGAAGTTGCCTTTGCTTCAGAATAGAGAATAAAGGTGACTAAAGAATTCAGCAAAACCCCATTGCATTTCAGTTTGGAGCTGAAATCTACTTATGTCTGAATCAGCTGCCACTTGCTCACATTTTTGTCTGTGCTTACAAAGCTTAGTCCAAGCAGGATAAAAAAACCAAAACCCAACATTTTTCGTCTCTACCAGCCTTTGGAACATTCTGTGCTGTTTATTACAGCTCTTTCCATCCAAAGTATATTGAGTGGCAAAAGATGTGATATTACAGCTAAAACTTACCTCTGGTTTTGTAATCCCAGCTCTGGTTCCAACAAAACACTCCATACAGATGTGAATCCAAACTTCGCCAGAGGTTTGTAAAAGATGAGGCATATGAAAACTGGGTTAATTTAGTAATTGAGCTATTTGTTCCTTCAGAACCAGCCTTCAAAGATCTCTTTCAAGTCAGACTTGAGAGCTGTGTGTTGTAAGCCATAGCCTGCTTTCTTATGAAGGTTTTTTCATTACATTACAGGTTCCATGACACATTCTGTGTTTCATCTGCATTAGTGGGGTTTTGCTTGTTGTTAAAGAACAGGGCTATGTACTTTAGTCTCTGGCTTTATTTTTTCCAGCTTTAACTTTTCCCCCTTACTATGCAGGGTTTTTTTTTTGTTTGTTTTGCTTTGTTTTGTTTTGTTTTGGTTTGTTGTTTTTTCCTAACCCCCCAATATACAATTAGTTGTGTGCACATGTAATAAAGATTTTTAGAGCCTCTTGCACCCTATACATGAAGTTTCTGAGCTTTCATCATTTTAAATGTCCACACACTGTAGGTTTAACCTTTATCAGTTTAGTGTATATATCACCAGCAAAACTTTGTTGGATACATACCAGCAGCTTTCCAAGACAGTAAAATGAGACAAGCTTTTGAACCCCCTTAATGGGCTGTTAGAGAATAATTTTTCTTTCTATTCTATTACCCAGTCTCTTGGCTCTGTGGAGGATTTATGCTCTAACTAGGCTTGCTTTGCCTCACTGCAAGGAACAGTAACTTACTGCTGAGGCACAATCTCTCCTTGTTTCAGGGTTACTCCACACATCATTTGAATAGATTTAAGTACAGCAAGACAAAGCTTGGAAGTGCTTTGTTGCAAGGGAATGGAAAGTTGGGGTTTTTTTCCCCACTTAAGAGGGGGTATAAAACTACAGGCGGAGAATAAGTCTGGGCAAGCAGTAGTAGATATTCCAGAGATTATGCTCAGCCGGTTTTGAGGCCATAAAAAGAAATCCAGGAACCATCTAAAACCCTTGTCAGTCAAACAAAAACACCCTGAAACTAACCTTTGAACTTCACTGATGCTCCTTGGAACTGCATTGACTGCATGGTATTATATGCTACACAGTCTATAGCTCAGCAGCTGCCCCTGCTTTGTAAATCTGCGAGAACTTTATTTACCCACTGATTTCAAGCATTTCTACAAGTTCCTTTCTGGATCAGTGGAAAGCATTTTCGTGGGCTTAAGTCTGTCCTACAAGTCTATTTTCAGTATGCCAGAAGTAGGCCATCCTTTGCAGATGTGGTTGATCTTTGTCACATATCGCCTTCTCTGCTGTCTCCCTTTGCTGTGTTACGACTGTAATTCAGAGTTTGAGGATTTACAAGCAGTTTCATGGCATGATTGGTGTTAACACAACTGTTCCACCCGTGCTTCTGGTGGATCTGCACTGGAGCTCAGAGCCGCACTGATGGCTGGCGCTGGCACTTCACACAAGTGTACCACAGGACCATTTTCTCACAGAAACAGATTTACCACCAGAATTGCTGGGGAACCAAATGCTAAACTGCCACCACAATAGATGCTTTTTGAGAAAGAAAAATAATACGTGGGTTTTAGTGCACCTTTCCATCTGGTTGTGCTTATGGCCCTTTTTGACAATGGGACGACACGTAGCACTGTCATGATAGAATTTTCCATGACAAAACCTACTGGCAAAGCCTGTTTCTGCTCTTGGAAATTCCTACTTGTTTCTAACAAGTAGGCAATTTCAGACTGATAAATTGTTTACATTATGGAAATATTAATTGCACTGAGAAATCATCTCTGGCAAAGATGTGAAGCTTTGAAGTGTAGTGGTTCAGATTTGAGAAGTCTAGTCCAAGAAAGTCAGTAATTAATAGGACTTAGCTCTGTGGCAGGGCCAAATAGAAATATGAAGACATATGAATCATATGGAGAGGTATTTTCTGTAGTGTAAGTTGAGTTTCCTAGTGGGTGAAATTGTCATTTCTGACATGAGATGAATGCTGTAATAGCTGTAGCTGAGTGAACCAGGCATCTGTGGATCTGTTTGGATTTCGTTTCTGGAGATGTTTATGTTAGATTTTAGAAAAGTAAACTTCATAGCAATACCTAAAACCAATGAAAAATATTTAATGAAGCTAATATATGTATTACTGATTTCTTTACTCAGCTAATTTCCTGGAAATGATGGAGAGGAGATGAAATTCTATAAAATGAAAAACCAGAAAGTTCCTGGTTATCAAAAGCTTTCAAAGTGTACCTGTGCTTGTGTTGCATGTTGGATTTGAGATGCCTTACAGAAAGACAGAATCCCTTAAAAATTCCCTCAGAACACACATTATTGGTGACTGCTGTTGAAATAAGGCAGGGTTTTCTCTTCCTGTTGCTTCCTAGTATTTGATGGCCACAGAACTACAACCCCATTCTCACAAATCTTTCCTTTTACATTTGTAAATCAAAACCATTTTTAACAAGAATATGTTTCTAAGTAGTACCTCTGAAATATTTCAACACCCTTAATTCATTTATCCTGAGCCAGAGAAACCACATAGATCTCCTAACACCCAGTTGATCTATTTTTTGTCTAAAGACTCTTTCAAACTCTATTCAGGATTTGAATAAAGGAGTTTAAATATGCATCTAATAAAAAATTCTATCATGGCCAAAGAAAATGTCTTTTATCTCTGTTCAGCTATTCTGTTCTGACCCACTCTCCTAGGCATCCATTAATGGCAGTATTTTTACAGGTGTTAAAGGGAATGCTTGATTTTTATTGTAGTTTTTTTGAAAGCTCTAAATTGAAACCAAATAAATCATCAACAGCCTGGTAATTAATGTGGAAATAGAAGTGGAACCATTACTCTGAACACTTAGAAATGTTGATTGTGCTCAAAAAGAATCAGCAACTGAACTTGTCTTGCCTTCTCTTGCAGCAGTAAAGTTTCTGTCGCCCTTAATGGCCATTCTGTGTATACATCACTTCTAGGTAGCTTTGTGCTTCTCTATAATTTATAAAACCAACTTCAAGTTGGTTTTAAAGATGTTTGCTTGAATTCATGGTATTATATTATTCCCTCATAAAACACGTACATATAAACTCCTTAAAAATAGTGGATGCTACATCTATGTAACAAGAAAAATACCATCTGTGGTAGATTACAGAGTAGAACACACATGGTTCAAATAAGGAAAGAAATCCATTGTTTACTGAAATGCTCTATTCTGCAACAGATACCACATGAAACTTGGACACTTTTTTTCAGACTTCTGTGTCAAATGTCAGGGAGTAAACCAGGAGGAATGCAGGGCTTGCAGTGGCAGAAAATCTAGCATTACATGTCTTATTTCTTGAAGCATGCTAGAAATCTCTTTGTTTTCAGAAAGGGCAGCTGTAAAGTGGGAAGCAAAGAAATACTTTGTCTGTCTAGGAAGTCAAACCTAGGAGAACCCTGGGCATTCTGTGCATGTCTCTATGTTCCCATGGATGTAATAAGGCTTTCCAGGCATGGATATGCTCCAGACTTTGATCCCACTGGGCAGCTTGCTACTCAGCAAACCTCCTGCACAGAGGATGACTTTTCCCTTGCTATCAGCAATGTGGGAACAGGCACGTGGCCACCATCAGCCCACCTATTTTCATGGAAAGTAACAAGAGAAGTCTCCATGCTATTACACTTCCCAAACTACTTAAAGCAGCTGTAAGGATTTTTAATTTGAAAGTAAGTAGGAAAAAATTATTTCTCCACTATCTTTTAGTGCAAATACAAAGATGCTGCTTTAAAAACCCAAAATATTTACATTGTTGAGCATGCTGTGCCTTTGACTTCAGGGTGAGAAGCTTGCAAGGACCGCAGACTCCTGGCTTTGCTTGGCAACTGAGTAGCTTTTCATGCACTTGTAACAAATTACCCTGGAACCTGTGAACATTAGGAAGTGCATGGGTCTGTTGAGAGAAGGTTTTGGAGGCACATATCCGCATTTGTAGGATATGTTTGGACTAAGTAGCCAAATACAGTTGCTGCTATATGGTGGCTGAGTAAGGAGCAGCAGAGCCCCAGAAACAAATTTTTAGAGCTTTTAAATAATGCTGACCAAGGCAGGTGATACAGGTAGCAGAAGTGCAGGAACAATTTCCCTGCATGGTGCCTAGGTTTTTTATGATCCCCATGGCACTGTATGGTGTTTTTGGCCTCCACACTTGGTCAAAATTCCTGGGTGCCCAGAGCACAAACTCTAGGCAGAGTCATAACCCAGCCTGAGGCTTTGTGTTGGCTTAAAGGTAAACTGGCAGGAGAAATGAACCCAACTCAGAATGAGATTACAGGTCAGAATAACAATTAAAAGATCACAAGAAATACACTGATACAGAAGGAAGATCCATTTGACCCACAAAAACAGATGTGCAGCCCAGCCCAGTGGGGCACGAGCAGAATGGAGCTCACCAACCCCTGTGCTGAACACCACGTGGCTCCCCTGAGTTCAAAGTAAAAAGAAAGAAGAAACCTGCTGGTGATGATGATGGTTGCAGTCCGGTCAAGAGTGGCAGTCCAGTCAAGGCTCTGATCCTCCTCTAGATCCAACAAGAGTGCCCCCAGTCCAAAAATCCCAAGTTTATCTATGTTTGGACTCAGATGGGAACGCCCAGTCCCTCCCACAGGGTGGGAGTTCCACAATGGGTGATTTACTCTGTGAGGTGAATGATGACATATTTTTGGCATCCCTGATGGCCCATGAGCAGACATGACCCCTCAGGTGGGTGTGAAGGCAGGAAACCTTCCTTATCTCACAGAAGCTCCTAAACACCCAGCTTGTAGCCTGAGGGGCCGTGTGTGCCCTGGGCAGCTGCTGCCAATGAGCCATTGTGAGCAGTTCATGAGAAAGTGACATAGAGGGTTTAGAATACACACCCACACAGTGACAAAGTGATCCTGGCTACTAAAACCAGGACAGGCTTCTACAAAGGCATACAGGGTGGGTTTAAGAGCAGAGTCCAAGCATTCCTTAGACTCTGGGAGCTGACTGAATTTCTGTATGGACAGCTGGAGCTGTCTTGCTCTAAACCCCATGTGGAATGCAGAGAAGTTAACGTGTGTGTATTCATACACAAAATGTGTGGAATAGTTCCACCTGTATTTTAATGTGTGGAACAGTTGATACCAAAGTGTTACATCCCAGGTTAAAATCGTATCCCAGTGAAAGCAATGGAAAACTAACAATATTATTGTTTATATTGAGATCAGGTTGAACTGAAATTGGTGAAACTGAAAAATAAGCCCAGTATACTGAAGTTGGTCTCAGTATGCTTGTTATGGTTCCTATACATTTTTTTTTATACTACTTGTGAATCTTGTTTAATTACTTCTCATTCAGGAGTCAGTTCTCCCACTGTACAGACTGCAGAGTGAGCAGCAGTGCCTGCCTTGCTTTCACAGTGCCTGAACAGAAGAGTTCTGGTTACAGCAGTGAAAGTTCAAACCTTGCCTTGGCAAAGCCTTCATGCCATTGACTACTGGGAAGGGCAAACCTTTCACTCCGGCGTTGAGAAGGACACTTGGTGTTTCAAGCAATGCTGGATAGGAAAGATCACAGAGGAACAAAAATTTTGTACAAATTGCTGCTGGTAGGAAGGCAGGCTCTTGTATTGTAGCAGACTTGAAGGGATACAAGATGAGGGAATAAGTATTTATTCTGGTAGCTGAGAGTGTGTTACAGTTACTGTGATTTGAAGGGCTTGGACAGAAGCAAGCTTGGACAGCTTCCAGGAATGGAAATTCTTCAAAGACGCAGATGCTTGCTATTGGTGCACACAGGGATCAATTCAGTCTTTTTTATTTTTTGTTTTTTTTTTTTTTTTTTTTTTTTTTTTTTTTTTTTTTTTTTTTTTTTTTTTTTGTTTGTTCTCTAGTTGGTTCATTTGAAGTCTCAAAACAGTTGAGTATTAGACCACAAGAGTATTTTGGAAATGCTTGTGGAATAACACAAGCAACCCCCTTGCTATTCCTTACAGTTGTTTTCCAGAGAGCTGAGTCTGTAATGGCATATCAGGAATCCCCCTTATCCTAACTTTGGAAACGGTGGGAAGAGGAGGAAAAGATGTCAACATGAGAGCTTAAAGAAGGAACGACTACATTGAAGGATTACAGTCAGACGTGGTACTATTTACTTCAGAGAGACTGTGCTCAAATCTAAAATTGAGTAATAGTGGGTCCTGAATTTCCACACATACTGGCAGAGAAAAAATATATGTGATATTGCAAGAATATAAAAACAAATGTGAGTGTTTAGTTTTGCATGTTATTATTCATTGTCATGCAACAATGCCAAGTTTTGAAACCACAGGGAGACTTCCTTTGACTACGCCCATAGGTTGAAGAACAGGTAACCTGGTTGCCCATGTTGTATTCTCTTTGATTTTACTTAGTAGTAGATATAAAGATCTAGAAGTCAATTAGCAGTTGTAAAAGGCAGACTAGAGGAAGATGAGTTCTTTTGGCCCTGAGCGTGCAACTGCAACATTTTGTAGTGAGCCAACCAGTAAAGGAACCACCTTGACCAGCTGTCTGCCTGTTTGTAGTGAGGGTTGGTAAATAAAAGAAATAATCCATCCTGGTTTAATAAGGTGTTAGTCTGGTGATGAAAATACAGAAGTGGGACAGAAAATAACCAAAGAGGACAATCTTTACTGCCCTGTAACACTGTTTTAGGTTATAAACTGTGTGGTGAGCTCTGGGGACTTTTTCATTTGCCATTGCTTCTTGCCCTACTGTCTGCTGCTGTGCTTGGATTGCTTTGGTTCCTCTCTCCCAGTGGATTCCTTTTGTCGTATCTATTGTCCAGAGGAAGAGTGTTTCACTTTGTTTTCCACATTCTTTGATTTATAGTTATTTTTCGGAAGTAACGCACGGTCATAATGCAGGACTTAGGGACCATCCATAATTCAAGTGCTGTTCTTGTAATGGCCACACACTGAATTGCAGGCAGTAAAAGAATGGGCTATAAACTTCTGTATTTGCTCATATTTCCTATAGTAGAAGCTGCTGCTGCTTGTTTGGAGTACTGAAATGTCCTAGCATCTCTTGTAAGCAGGAAAATCACAAACTTCAGTCACGCATCTGCTGAAGTAGCTGTGGTACTTAAAATAGGTCCTGCCTTCTTAGTTAAGATGAAGTGCAAACTAATCTGTAAGACTTTGCACTGATCAGGCAAACAGTACTTCATTCTATAAGTTGTCCTTCTATTGCCCCTCCTTCCCTGCACAACATCCTCAATAGTTTTCTTTGTGTTTCCCTACAAAACATAGTTCCCTGCACGGTTCTGGGATTTCAGTGATTTTCGCTGTCTCAATTAGAAAATAAAAAAACAAAGAAGAAAGAAAACCCGACAAAAACCACAGGCACAATTCTCCCTCCCAAAACTTCACAGAATGAATGCTTTTCCATTCATGGAACTTGCAGAGCTTATTACTATTTCCATGTTTTTCAAGGAGGTGGGGTTACAGGAGTTATCCAGAGTGTTCGTCCTGGATAGAGGTTTGGTGTGTTTATCCCAATCAACCTTTACTCATATAATCAGAGATTTTTGAGGCAGTGTCGAAACTGGATTTCTTAAGGCAACAGAAACCTCTTTGTTTGAAACCTTCAGTTCTAGAAATACCATAGTGCACTTTAGAAAAAAAGAAATAAGAAACATCTGGTAAGTCAGGATACTGTCTGCACTGGCATAACGATGCAATAATAAAAAGCCATTTTTTTCCAAGTCTGTTCTTGCAAATAACATTATTACAACACTTTGCTGGCTGCACAGCCCTTTATGGGGATGAGAACATGTTGCAAAATCATTTTGCTGCACAGAACAGCTACACTTTTGAATAATTCTCTGTTGGCTACTTGCATGAGAGAATAGTGAAGTTGGCTTGTAATTGGGGCAGATCTGTGCATCTTGCATGGACATATTCAAACAAGAAACTGGTAGCAGAGTAGAAGTTTAGTTCCTTAGTAGTTAAGACAGTCACTGTACTCTGTTGTAATTGGTTCTTCATAGCCTTGGAAAAAGTCCTTGTACTGCCATCAGGATCATCCTCTCTGGTGTGTCAGCTTGTGTCTGATACCCTTGGTACTGACAGGCTGTGGCCTGCAAGAAAATGGACATTACCATATGAAGACTGTCCCCCAAACCCTGCCTGTGCCAGACTCACTGACATGGGCTGGGCTCAATGCCCCATTGCCCAGGGACAGGTTGTTGTGGGCAAGTAGCCAAAAAGTCCTGGCACAGAGTGATTCTCCAGCCCACACAATAGGGCATGGAGTGGTTGTAGTAGTTCAAGCAAGGTAAGCTCATGCCAGCCACAATCCAAGCCCTCACATTCAGAATGCAAACAACTCTTGTGCTTTCTCTGGTGTGCAATTTCTGCTCATCCCGGCAAAGACAGCGCCAATACTCTTCTCACAAAAATAGGGAACTCCCTATTTTAGCAGCAGCTAAAATTATTTTGAGATATGACAGCCAATAGCCCCATTTTGGAATAAATGCATTGCTGAAGAAAAATACTTTCACTTCATTCTCCCGACTGTAAGTATATCCTTGGCATTTTTCCTGTTTCCTTTCTTTTCCCCGTATTCAGATTTTGGTGTTGTTTGATGCTGAACGGGAGGTGCTGATTTATCTTAGTGTCAAACTAGCAGCTCTTGGGCGAGCTGTGAGGTGAGACCCTTGTCCCGGTGTAAAATGACTCTGCTGGCACCAGATGTCAGTGTCGGTCTGCGCTACCACCGCTGGCAGAGCACATCTGTCCGTGCGCGCCCCTCCGCACCGGCCGAGGCGGTGACGACCTGCTTGGGAGATGGCATTGCCTGCAGCCGTATTACAGATGAAAACTGCTTGCTGATTAGAACATTTGTGGAAATGAAATTCTTGCTTTAAAAAGTGATTTGATAAATTGTGTCAACGAAAGAACAAGCATTTCAGTAAGTGAGTCTTAGTGAACACAAACCACTGCAATGTGGCTGGTTCTAGTCGGATCTCTCCTCCAGCTGCTGCAGCTGTGCTGGAAGTGCAGACAGTGGAAATCTTCACAGATTCTGAAGTTATGTTGTGCTAATTGTTTATTACTTTTACTAGACACTGATTACAAAGAACAGCGTAAAATAATTGTATTAGCTTTACCAAGATGCCTTATTACTTAAGGAAATAAATTGTCATTATTGTAAGTTAACAGTAGTCCTTGATGTAATGAGTAATAGAAATTATGCCAGCTCAACTTGTTCAAGTGTGTGTGTGTATGGGAAAAAGGGGTTTAGATAAAGTAGGAAGGGACATGTTTTCAGCTGAGTGACTGAAACTGATTTCTGAGTCAGATTCTGTGTTTCACCTTTGGGAGGACTGTAGGGAATTCTTGGCTTGTTGTGATCTGTGGGCTGAAAGAGCATTTGGCACAACTTTGCCAGGGAAAGATTCCTCTATGTAATGGAAGCTAACCCTGGCTGCCTTCACTTTTAGTGGCCACAATGATGTGAATCTTGGTGCCAGTGTGTTTGGCCAGTGCTGCTGGTAAAGGGGTGGCTTTCCCACGTAACAGAAGAGTCAGAGGTCAGGGTTAGGGGTGCTTGATTGGGACCCTCAGTTTTGAAGGGAGTATACAACCTGTTTTGGAGTCATTTTAGCTAATCTAAGCAGAAACTGTCTGTGACTTGAATTGCCTTCTGGAGGTTCCTGTTCATCTCTGATCATTGAGAAGAATATAGCAAGCAGTACCTTGGGTCATATATATAATTTAAATACTTAAAATTTAGTGTAATCAAAGGTAATATAAAATTGTTTAATAGATCCTGATGAATATTTCTTCTATTGCTACTATAAAATTGATACTTTCTACTGTCAACTCATAAAATGGCATTTTGAAATCACGTAACTTTTGACCTCTGGCATCCTGGGGCAATGTTGTGATATTGTGACAATGGTGTGACAAGCTGTTGTGTGTACAGGTATCTCTTTTGCCTCTCTTGTGCCCCTCAATAATTTATCTGCTCTTATATTAAAGACAGACGACTAGTTCCCATTTCTCTATACTTCATTCTTCTTCTTTTTTTTTTTTTTCCAGATTTTTGTCACAGTCCTTCCTTTGGTACCTCCTTTTCCTAGGAGTCTCTGTTTCCCAGGTGGGTACTGAAGTTCTGTGAATGCTGTTCAGGTTTTCTTTGCAGCAAAAAGGTTTTGTTTTCTAATTTTCCCTAACACTTTTTATTTGTTTATTTGGTTTAACCTTATGAAACCAGTGATATTTTATAGAAGACTGTGCATAATGAACCTAAAGTCTTTATTATGAATGTAATTAATTGGTTTAGATCTATCACTATGTATATACACTGTGTCTTTTTAAAAAGGTCTTCCTTATTTTGTTCATTAGTATTGAATTCTGGGGAAGATTTGGACTTTGGAAGTCCTTACTCTGTTTCTGCTTCTAGTGGGAAAGACTTTCAACACTGACAACACATTAGGGCGAATGTACTTCCAAACATGACAGTCTACAATCGGAAAATTGTAAAGAGACAGAAAGCTAAATGCTTGGAAAACCTCTTCTTTATTTCTAATTCTATCAAAAAGAGATGTATTCCTTAACCCAGCTTCCAGCTGAAGTAGCACTGAATGCTGCTTTCTAGATCCAAGCCTGCTCTTACTTTAGAGATATATTATAGGCAGGCCTGGTTATAAATGTTTTTTTTTTTTAAATGTCAGAAATCTTGATATAAGTATTGTGTGTATACACTAACTTACACTAACCACACTATCCATAACTGGGTTTGTACAGAGACAATTCCTTTCAGTTATTTTAATTTTATGCTCATCAATCTTTTGCAACAGGGAAGATGCTTTTGTAGCTATGTTTTCCACAGGTCAGTTGCAACAGTAATAACAAAACATAAATCACTTGAGAGCTGCTAAAATTGCTCCCAAAACTTCAGTATTACCTGTGTTCATCTCCAAGCATGTCACAACATCATGGTTAAAACTTTGAAAAAAAGTTTAAAAAACTTTCTGTGTTTTGCCTTTAAACTAAGAGTGTTACTAAGAAGAAAATGGTATAAAGATGAGAAAACCCCAACACACACCTTGAATTTGTCTCCCAAGAGGGCAGCTATTCAGTAGGTGAAGTAATTTGGGAGAGGGTGTGAAGTAGGTAAGTAAATTACTGTTTAACATGCTGTCAGTATTTTTCCTCTCTTGCTGTCCCCCCACATTATCTTTCCTTAAACTGATATTGTATTAATTGATCCCTGGTGTGAAAGTATATCCATAAATTAAAGTTACATTGAGTCCACAGAGGAGGAAGAAGGTGAAGAAAAGCAGAACAGTAACTTTAGCTTAGTAATACTGAAAAAAACCCCCTCCTTGGTAAGAGAAAATACCAACAGTGAGAGAGTTGGAACATTGCTCTTGTTGAAAAGAATGCTAAACTAATGTTTGTATTAGAATAAATTACTGGAAAAAATAAGAGCAAGTATGAAAGTATGAAAACATATCTAGACCACAGAGTCCAAATAGATTAAATTTTAAGGGAATGTAGAAGGAAATAGGAAACTTCCTGTTATTCTCCTAAGTTAGATTGGTAATAGAAATAAGAAAATGATCTTAACAAGAAATGTATTTCACTGTTATCTCTGACTCTTTCCTCATATTACCCTGAAAAAACATGATAATGGATAGAAAAGCCAGCAAAAAACCTTCCACCCCTACCCCAAACCCAAAACTCTATCTACTGGCCAGCTTTATAACTCCTGTCAACCCAGAAGTACCTCCAAATACCCAATAATATTTAGTCAGGAGATTAATTCTGACTTTAATTTGCTTAATCATCTATCTGCTTTCTACTTTGTAGCTCTGTCTGTGATTTGCAGTCTCACCTGTCACATGCACTCTCTCTTACTATTTCCTGTTCTCACCATAATGCTGTTACAAAAAAAAACATCTTTGCCTGGTACTTCTAAGGCCTTCCACAAAATAAAATTAAGTCATCAATTGTTTAAGGATATTCTGACAGCAGTAATCTAAAATATGCTAAAACTGTAATAACTTGCTTAAAAAATGGAAATACTGGTCTATCTTAGAAATATGTCAAAGCCAAAAAGTAGCCACAGCATATATTATAGCATATTATTCTTGAAGAATTACAACCTGCTAGTGTATTTCTAGCTGTGTAATAAGACTGCAAATTAAATACTCTGTTTACTCAAATTTTCCTGCTCAGTGGTAGAGAGACCAACTGACATGATGGAAATGGTATTTTAATAATGCTTTGAAAGATGAGGTAATACTTTGATCACTGAAAGGGATTGTCTTTCTTGAAGGATTTTTCTCCTGATTTACTAAAAAAAACTGAAGAGCTCTCATTTGTGTGGGTTTTATGTGTTTTATCCCGGGAAAGAGGTGCAGTGCACCACTTATTTTGTCTTCCTCTATCTCAGTGCTGCTGATCCAAATTCCATTGAAGTTTAAGAACTTTTAACTGTTTCTATAGGTTTTTGCATCAGGTTAGAAAATAATATCCTCTTTACTTTCATGCAAGTGAACTACTTGTGTCCAGATCATAAATCTAATCACCACTGGAAGTCAGACAGAAGAGTGTCCCTTTTCAGGCATTGTGCCATTGTCTGGGATTTTCACATGTATTCTTTCTTTTGTGTAAGTAATGACTGAACTTGCCAAAGGTGAGAGCTGATGATTCTCTCATTCCCCATTTTTTTCCCCAAGTAGCAGACAGTTCTCCTTCCCCAAGGTTGCCCAGCTAAGGTGTCCTCCTAAGAAGGCACAAATAAGGATGTTTAGGACACTTATTTCTCACATTGCCTCCTTTAATAAGTTCTGTGCTTTATTTCCCTTGTGTTGGATTTAATCCAAATGTTTCATCATGAGCTCAGGGTTTTACTTAAACCTTACATCTGTTAAATTAATCTGTTTGTAAGTGGCAGACTGCTACAATGATTAATATTTCCCATGTTGGTGTGGACAGTTGATGCAAAACACAGGATAATATTTTCAATACTGCACATTTCTAACTAAAATCCTATTAGTCATCTTTTCTAGACAAAAATGAAGGGTCATGTCTACACTCAAGCTGAGGTTACTTTAAAAGGCAGACAGAAAATAACATGTAAAACCTCACAGCATTTTCAGAGCATGCATTGATATATGTAGCTCTAAAATATTCCAGGGTGTGGATTTTTTCTTTTCTGGAAGAAAATACAGATGTTTGATCTTCAACATTACCCACAGCACTAGTCATATTTTCCAGGTTGGCCTCCTAGATGAACTGTGGCTTCAAGTCTAATATCTCTGGGATTCCTCTTCAACTACATCAACATCTGGCACAGTGATTTTATACAGTTTTGTGATTATTTTCCCCATTTAAAATACATGCACCATGAAAAATGCTACAGGGTGGTGATGTGTGTTATCATACAGAGGAAAGATGGTTGTGGTTGCAAAACACCACCTCTGTTGAATGGTTAAACATGAGGTTTTGGGCATGGTTGGTTGGAGATCCTGGCCATAACTTTGATTTAATTTTATTTTTCTTGTATCTGAATAAGAACCTTCATCAAATGATCAGTGACAAGACAGGCATCTGAAGCAAGCAGAGAGAACAGTCTCTGAAGCAGTGCAGGTACCAAGAGACTCCTCAAATCAAATCTCTGGGGCTCAGCCCTCCCTTTAGCAGCACTAAAAAAATGCTACTGAGAGCAGGTTTCAAAGCAGTAAGTGAAAGTGAATCCTGCTTCTTGTTCATTTTTCTTAAGGATGATAAGACAGGTAAATAACCCAGATGTTGTTCAAAATCGAGTTTTGAGCATGAAAGTAATGTCCATGATGAATTTGGAGCAGACAGGAGTGTGACAAAATCAGACGGTGACTTCATAGAATTACAGACTAATCACTTTTGAGCTGTACTTGAGCTGTATGCCATTAACTTGTACCACCAAAATTGCAGGGTTTTGTCTTCAGCCTTGGGCTGCTCACAAATGAGAAAAGACTGAGCTCCTGTATTTCCACCGCCTTTCCCAATTCCACATTTAAAACCGCATTTTTTATGCATTTAATTTTATATGGGGCCTGTGCTTTGTAATGTCACGTAAGGTAATTTCTACTAGTCCTACCCAGTTTATGTCAGAATTTCTTTAATGTGTAGTTCCACGTGCTATAGATAAAAACAGCAGAGCTGCCAAAGCTGTGTTTCCCTCTTATTAAAGTGTCTGGGCTGCACACAAAGTCATCTTGCAAGGACTTGAAGACGAGGGTTCTGCAGGACTCAGAAACAATCTGAACTTGGTGTCTTCTAAGGATACTGGTAAAAAAAACATGTCTCTGCCAGACAGATTAAATGTTTCCATTTTAAATTATGGTAGAGAAAGTAGCCAAGGTTTTGTTTTTTAGTTTAATTACATCTTAGTATATTTTGTAATTAAGTTAAATCATCTAGAGCCTTAGAGTCAGATTTTAAAAATTGACTTAAAATTAACAATATATGAAATAGAATTATAAATTCTTGCATTTAACCTCATTAACGCTGATTCATAACCCAAAGCAGAAAGGCTGGTTTATAATAGCATCAAATTTTGTCTTCTACATTTTTCATTTTGTCAAGTAGTCTGTCTTTGTCACTAGTCTGGAAACAGTAATTGGAAGTCACCAATTCTGTGGAATGAGAGGGGGAGGTAAATTCTGTATGCAGCACTAATTGTGACACTACCTACATTCCCTCCTACCAAAGCATACCCACTATCCTGTAATTCAGAGAGGGATGCCCAAAGCTGTCTCTAAACACTCAGTCACAAAACCTGAGTCCTGAATGCTAAACCTTGATCTTTCCTTCGATAACAATGCGTATCAGTAAGTCAATTAATAAACATACTGAGCGTTCCCAAACTCTCCTGGCAGTTATGCCATTGTAAAGTCTTGCATTCTCAGAGCTGAGCACAGCCCTGCCTTCCTACTGCAGCCGGAACTTCTGAACTGTGGTCATCGTTGTAGCTGCAATCATGGCAAAGTCTCTTGTCTTGTGCTCCCCCGAGAGTGCCTCTTATTGGGATTCTTGGAAAAGGAATCAGTGACTGTTTCAGCCCACGTTCTAGTGAGTGGATGACCTCTGTATCCCTTTGGATAGCTCTGTAGTGACTCACAGGTCTTGTCCAATCCTGGCTTTCGTCACATTTTTCCATTCACTTCAGTTGCAGGACAGTGGGGTTTTGGCTTTAAGAACACGAGGGAGTTCTGCTTAGCATAAATTAAGTTTTCTGACTAAATCTTTGCCTCTTGCCGGGTTCTTTGTGGGGCAGTTCATTTCCTGTTCCCTGCTATGGTTTCTGTTGGACAAGGCTGGGCTCTGAGCAGGGGCAAACTGGGAGGGCATCTCCTGGCTGTCCCTTGGCCATGCAGTGTCACCTTTACCTGGCACTCCACACTTGTTGCCACGCTCAGCCTGATTTAACTTGGGAAAAGAAATCTGGCCATGCTGATATTTGGAAGTATGCAATGACAAAATCTCTGTGTTACACTGTGGAAAGATAGTGAGTGGTTTGTTTGCAAAACAGGACAGCCTGGGTACAGTATGCAGTGAGGACATAAGATTTCTAAAGGTACAGAAAATTACCAAGAATACAGTGGACATAAGATTGAGAGCTAGTTCTCAAGACAGTGTTACCCTTAACTGAAACCAGTTGCAGAAAATAATGTTTCATTATGTGTATCACCTCAGTGCAGATAGTGAGAGTCACCAAAGTTGTGGCACTGAGCATGGGAACAAAGAGTTTTCTCCACACAGGAATGATCTTTCTTTGGGGGCTGTGGGTCCATCCCTACCAGATTTCTGTAACTAGGAAGCCATGGCATCAGCATTGGCTCCCTCCACTTTGGGGAGGTAGTGGATTTCAGTAACATGCTTTTATAAGGCAGCATGTCCAGCCCATCTGGTATCGGGTCCTGTTCAGAACTTCCACAAACTGTTATCTCAGCTCACAATACCTGGTAAGTTACTCAAACAAAGGACATGATTTCTTGTAAAAAGCAAAACTGAGTATTTTTGTATTTCGTAATTTATGAAAAACTATAATTTTTTAAAAATTTATCATAACTTTCATACTTTAGCAGGAAAATAAACAAGGTAATTAGCTGAGATTTAGAATCACAGGATGGTTAAACGGTTATTATGGTTAATGGTTATTAAAGGTTAAATCCTGGTTATTAAAGGTATTTATCTTAAGATTCACATATGATGCCTAAGGGCTGATCTTAAAGACATCTAGACAGAAACAAAATTCTGTTATTTGAATGTTTCCCCCCCCTCCCTTCTGTAAGAATTTATAAGATGAGAAATGTCAGTTTTAGTTTTGTTCTGGCTTTGAGCACAGTGTGAGTGCTGCTGTGCCACCCGCTCTCCCAGGGAACCTGCCTGGCTCCGTGTGGGCAGTCAGGCTGTGCCTGAGGGTTTATTGCCCTATGGCTTGGGGTTTAGTCCCTCTGCTGTTTCTGGCAGTTGCTGGGCTGTTCTGCAGACAAGATCCTGTCAGATGAAACCAGATTTAAGATAGTCCCACATTCCATGTAAAACACAATATCCGTCTGCTATGACAAAGGTTTAGTTGTCTCAGTGGTGGGTTTATTGTGTGGCATGATTGGAGCAGTTCTATCCATCCAAACTCTTCCTCTGTGTATAAACATGTCTATGCAACACTCACTGCAGAAAGGAAGCTCCACTTGTTTGAAAAGAGAATGTGGAATTTGTCTTAATATAATGTTGCAACTGTAATTTTTTTCTTTATCAGCAGATTTGATCAACTTGACAAGAAAGGACTATTTTAATGAAAAAGACTGGATGTGAGCAATGGAGACTTTATTCCAAAGGACAGAGTGTATGGAGTGAATATCAGAAATATTGTGTGATTCTTATTTTATTCTTAAAATAGTTAAGGCTTCATCAGAGTGTGCAAGAGACACACTTTTATAGCAGCTGAGTTGCTGATGCTTGATGCTGCCAGCTTCTGAAATGGCTACAACTGAATTTCTGTAAAGGCTTACCTGCCTGACAGGGTTAAAATTCATTTAACTTTTCTTTTTTTCTCCTTTCCCAGTTAAAATGAAATGCTTTAAGACATTTAACAAATTGCTGCTCTATAACTTCACTGAGCTGAATCCAAGGGCACTGATGCCTTTCTGTTTTTATGGTACCTATTCCATTCTTCCACCTTTCATTTCCAGGTGGTGGATGAAAGGGAAGAGTCACTGACCTGAAGCACTGTTAAACAAAAACAGCTCCCAAAGGTGCTTAAAAATAAAGATCTGAACAGTATACTAAAAATAAAAAGCTGCATTTCATTATCACATCTAGCGCAGAATTTCATGAGTTCCACTATTAAATGAGGCTTCCTATGCTAAATCCTCCCTTTTTAAAATTAGGTTTTTTTTAAACACTAGAGGTTACTTCAGAGATTGTGGGGTTTTTTTTATGTTTGTTTGTTTGTTTGTATTTTGTGTGTGTGTGTTGTTTTTTTTTTTTTTTCCTAAACAGGGTAATTTCTCAGAAAACCTATGCCTGAATGGCATGTTCTTCTTAAAAATAACTGAAAATGCTAAAAAAAGAAAGTTTTACAGCAAACCATTTTGTTAATTAAAAATCTGTCTTTACATCTGCAGCTGATTACCATTCCTGTGATCATTATGTGCAGTAGCCAAGTGTTCACTGGTTAGCAAAAAGAAATCTTCATGGCTCCTGTGAATTGACCAGGTTGTTAAGAGGTTAATTCCCAAACCAGGTGGGATTGGAAAAGTGTGCCAGGCTCTGTAGGAGCATTTCCACAAGCAATTAGAAAGAGAAACCTTCTACAGTAACTGGAGGTTCCTGGAAGGTGAATTGGAGCCTTCACAAAAAGCTCAAGGAAGTAATCCTTGAATACGCTGTCTCTGACCTGGACTTCTAAATGTGCAAAATATTAAAGAGAAGACCAAAATGAAGTAACTGCTAAGTAGAGGAGTTGATCTCTTTGTGTTCCTGAGGAGTGGTTAAGCCAACTTCATTGCTTAAGGCCTTTGCTTGCCTTAAAAACAACACCAAAATCCCCCAAACAAAACCCCCCAAAATTCAAAACCCAACATCTGAACATCTATACATTAACCAAACTTTTGTGATGTTTGTCTTCATAGGGTTTATTTGGGACAGAATGGAGTTCTACAGTTTCAAAACATATCTGCATAGATTTTCCAGAAAGAAAAAGTAGATGGATAGATATTAACTAGAGTGGCAACAGAAATTGCTAAAATCTTTCCTTTTATCTTTTTGAAATAACCATTAAGAGCTTTTCTGCAAGATTCTACAGCTTTTGTGGGATTCCTACTTCTATGTTAGGACTGGACCATGTGGTAAAAAATTACAAAATCCTCTAGATTCCAGAAATCTAGAGGAATGTGGGTGGTCTTGCCACCAACAAATCAACATGTTATAATTGAAAATTTTAATTCTGGCCTCATCTAAGTTTATTTTGAACCAAGAGAAGGTGGGCAATTGCTGAGGCCTCCTGTTTGTCCAAGCTTGAAGCTTATCTTTGTAAAATAGCAGTGAAAGTGTTAGGTAAATGTCAGGTATGGTTTTGGACATTTTTTTATACAGTGATTCATCTTTCTATTCAAAAAGGACTAGAACTCTAGGAATTTAAATGTGAGAAAGGAAAAGGAATGTGTGGGAACCTGAATCATGGAACTGGCTTTCCTTCTTCTCTGTATGAGCAGATATATGGGGCTGTTTGTGGAAATGTATGATCATAATTGCTCTGAGCCTTTAATTTTTAAGATTTTGTTCTGATGGAGTCATAAAAGAATAAGCTTTCCTGTGGTAGAATAAATACCATTGTGATTTATTTAATCCCAAAGATATCTCCAAATATTTTCCCCCTGTCTTGCCCATGGTAAGTAGGTCTGATCCAGAGACAGTAATCCAGCTGCTCTGGTGCTCTGGTACTCTGGGATTATACAACATAAGAGATAATAACCATAGGGAGAAAATGTAAATTTGGTTCCTTACCTTGCACTAAAATTCATCAGAGACATCAGTTATGGCTGTTTAACACAGCAGTTTTACAACATGGACTGCTGAACTGCATTTACCCAACATAAATGGGTTTACAGGTGGAATACTCTGGAACAAAATGACATACCTGTTTATATAAAGTTTTGTAAGTTATAAAGGCATAATTGGACACTTTATATGAGCAGTATCTAAGAATGGTAGTATTTTATTACTCCTGAAAACAGTAACACTTGCACAAATTGTTTGCATTAGCCTTTGAAGTCTGTTTTCTTAACACCTTGAATTCTGCTGTGGCTTCCTGGCTTTGTGACAGAGATGCTCTCTTGAATGATTAAAGAATGGTGCCAATTACAGTTGAGCCCAGCTGCTTTAGTGCATCCCACTTTTGGTATATGGTCCTTATGGCTTCCAGAAAAACCATAACTTAAAATTGGTCAGAATGAAGGAGTCTTTTTTATGACACCGCTCATAGTAACATATTGCTTACAACTTCAGCTGCTGGACAATGTACGGGGTTAGAATGATATGATTTCGTTCTGGAGTTCTATAAAATGGAGCAGAAAATTCTGAATTTTATGCTCATAAAGTTTGAAGTCATGTTCTTTTGTTCCCCCTCTCCCCACCATGGGAATTCTGACTAACAGGCCCTTCAAGCATTGCAGGAACTCACTGTGGGATTGATGATTTTCTGTGCTGCACAGATGTGTGGGGTTTTTTCTTAACTGTGATTCTCATCAAGTGATTTGGACTCTCTACTAAGTTGTGTAGCAGAGCAGAAAAGAGGCTTGTGAAAAGGAAGAAATCTGAATATAAGACCAAGTAATAAATGGGAATGGAGAATAACAACCTTGTTATCTCTTTAAAAGAAAAAAAAGGAGTTTGCTCAACCTTTCTTTCATATTTGTTAGGCTAAAACCATGGGTTTTGCCTTCTCTGACATCACGTTTTACCAAAAAGTCATATAAAATATGGTTTTGGGAAATTTTATTCTGAAAAATTACAGGTTTTTTTTTTTTTTTT
>VXAU01002749.1:2032268-2076880 GCA_013399695.1 Formicarius rufipectus
GACTTATTTCTAACACACTTCTGAATTCCACCGGGTTTTATGACGAAGATTTTCACAGCTGTGTAGTGAGGTATTCTCATTCAAATTTAACTGGAGTTGAACAGTGAGCTCCTATTCTTTGAGAACTGCCCAGAGTGCCTCTGAGTATTGGAAAGGGCTGCATGGCTCCCCACAAGCTCATGCAATGACTAGAGCATTTGGAATGTGTCTTCATTTGTGGCTTCTAAAAGCTTTAGATGTGAGGATGAACAATAAGAAGTGGTGAAGAATCTAAAAGTATTTTGAGAATTACACCGATGAAAAAGTGTGAAAGAATCTGTAAGGAGAGGTACAGCCAAAAAACCAAAACATCAGGAACAAAAAATCTCCTCCAAACCACTTGAAATGCTGGTGTCATAGTCTTTGTTTTAATAAATAAATAAATAAATAAATTCTCCCTCTCCCCCCTCAAAAAAAAAAAAACCAAAAAAACCCCCCAAAACCAACCGAACCAGACAAAACCCAATCAAACAACTCAAAACTGAAATTCTAGAATGTTGCAAGCTCATGTTCTCCTATTTTTAATGTGATATGAAAGCTCACAGTGACCAAATAATGTGTTCCCTGGTTTAATAAACTTACAAGCCAGCAAAATACACTTCCTTCAAATTCGAGGTACAACCTCTTTTTTTAGATTGAGTTAACAAACCAACAGTGTTACCTGTGTTAGGATTTCATCTTGGGTTGAACCATAAACAACCTATTTCTCT
Source organism: Formicarius rufipectus (assembly GCA_013399695.1). Classification (NCBI taxonomy): domain Eukaryota; kingdom Metazoa; phylum Chordata; class Aves; order Passeriformes; family Formicariidae; genus Formicarius; species Formicarius rufipectus. The sequence continues at coordinate 2,033,018 of VXAU01002749.1, forward strand.
GAACACCCCTGGAAAGGTGAAATTTAATAGATATTGTAAAGTATACTTTTGGGGTGAAAAAGTTTAATAAATACTCCATCCCTGTGGGATGAGAAAACTGCATACAGCAAAATTAGAAAGGTGGAGACACCGAGGAAAGTGCAACAGTGAACAGGGTGCCAAATCCCAAAGAAGCAGTGCTTCCCCCCCTTCCCCTTGGCAGGGATATGGGAACTCTTGTAGCCTTGTAGTGCTTATTCACTTACTGTGTGAAACTTGCTGACAGCTGACTTTATAGCCATCAGAAGGCAAAGTTTAAGAAGGCACTTGTGCCTTACTTTGTTTCCCTGCTTATACACTATGTATCAGCTATTGAACTCAGAGCAAAACTGTAAATTAAGTGCCTTTGAAATTGAAAACCCATATGGGTGTCAGTCTCAGGTTTTTCTGATGCCTGGCACTTTTCCCTCACTCATATTTCCATGTGTACTCTAGAGATGAGTAAAAGGACACCTTTCCCTCAGCCTACGAGAGGCTGCGTGGAGCATCGCTCTGGTATGCAAGACAAAGACCCATCTGTGTATTATATTATGTGCTGGAAACTGCATGGAAGGAAATGAATATTGGAGGTGTGACCCCCCCTTCTGCTGGGTCTCAGCAGTTGTTCCAGGTTATTGCTGTGCAGAAGTGCTGAATGCTCCTGGTGGAAGGGAAACTTCAAGGTTGCCATACAGATCTGGAATATTGCTTTGTACAAGCAGTGTTTAAACTCAGCCATGTCACACCAAGTAAAACATCGTGAAGGGATCATAACAAGACCAACAAAAACATTTGCAGTGTTTGCCTGTCTGGTTCTCTCTTGCTACTCTCCATTTTGTCTTATGAGCACGGGTAGCAGTTGGTACTTACTGGTTTTGTTCAGTGTGTGCCACGGCTGCTCACATTCTGATTAGCTCACTGAGGAAAAACCCTAAAACCAAAAACCTCCAGAAGTTAACATGTGTCGTTCCCACAGACAGCAAGAGTGGAGTTTAAATTGAGGATCAGAGAGGACTTTCATTATTCCTGTCCTCACCTCCTTAATGCTGTACCTGAACTTGCATCAGAGTTTTTGTTGAGCAGTTTGGGCAGTGACAGATTTAGGACACATGCACTTCTCATCTAATGCTGAAATCATGAATGGGCAGGATGAGTTTCTCTTTTGCCATGGCATTATAAAAATAGCACTGTCTGGAAGCAATTTGGAGAGTCCCTGCAACATGAACAGCACACTGTAAAGGCTTTCTGATTTGGAAAGTATTTTCTACTCCATGAGACTTAACCCTTTGGTAACTGCAGACATGTGGCAGTTGACAAGTTACAAGCGGTGATGTGATCCAGAAGTAGACAAGCCAGGTGGGACAAAAGGTTAAGAGATTATAAAATCAGAGATACTTGTATTCCTAGGATGTGAGGATAAATTGTGCATCTAAGTAGCATACCGCAGATTGAATGTCTTAAATGTTTGTGTTTTTTACTAAATATTATAGAAATATATGTAGTGTGTTTATTTATATGGATAGAATTGAAATACACATGTGCTTCATGCTTTAGATACATTTTCTGTGAATATTAACTGCATCTGCAGTCCAGAAAACATTTGTATTCAAACTGTTAACAATCACTGTTCCAAAAACACTTTCTTTACAGAAAGCTTTTGTGTAAGTTGAAAATGCCTTGCTGTTTATACATAACTGCATGCACAAAAGTGACATTACAGCTGCTTTGGAAAAAGAGATGTGACGTGGAAAAAATTGCCAGTTTGTGAAAAGATATTTTCTGTTTAGTAGATGCAAAGTATTTTGCTTTATTTTTCCTTCCTTTCCATTGGGAATGAAGTGCTATGTCTCACAGTGGTATAGCTTATGAGCAAAGAGGATTTCACTGACCTTTCAGAGTACAGGCAAGGCAATGGGATGTGTAAAAGAGTATTTGTGAGCAGTTAGTGGCCAGCTCCAGCTGCAAACTTCCATCCGTGTCCAGGGATGTCACCTCTTGTAACAAGACTGAAAGGACTAGATGCCTTCTTTAAAACTTTGGTTTCTCAATTGCATTTTTAATATAAGCAAAAGATGTGTCTTGCTTGGAGGTGGCTGATAAGGTTATTATTCTCAGCTACCATGTTGTCTGACCTGCTCCTGAACTGAATTAAGTCCACTGCAATTGCCCTTGTAGCTTCTGAAGAAAAGTGAACTGTGGGTTTGCATTGCTTTAGGGTGCTGTTGTATGAACTGTGCCAGCTGAGGAGAGGATTGGTGAACATTCCAGCTGCCCCAAGCCAAGTCATTTGTCCTTGTGGTCAGTGAGCTATGGCCTATCTCTCCTTTTGGGATTAATGTACCTATTTTGCTATTTCTTTTTCCTTATCCCTGTATTCAGACCATGAACTGCAGTGCTGCTTTGCTGAGAAAAAGAACTGTTGGCATTCCAATAAGCAAGGTGGCTGAGGCAGGCAGGGTGTTCCTCCGGGGCCAGAGTGGGGATGGGGAGCTGAAGGCAGCTCCACAACTCTGGACGCAGAACAGCACAGAGAGAGGGTGGCTGCAGAGTTTCATGCACTTCTGAACAATCTACTTTGAGGAGGAAAGCTTTCTCCATTGAGATGTTGGCTTCCTGGGTGATTAGGTAGGTTGTCTTCTCAGGCTGAGAAGCAGAAGGCAGAAAAATATGATGTATTTTAACTGAGCATGTCAGAGGGTTTAACAGAAAAAGAGGATTTCAGGTTATATTAACAGGAAAACACATCTTTCTAGAGGTACCTAACTTATTGCATAACCTCTGCTTAGTAGCTAAAAGAGAAAGTGGGTGCTTCCTCCAAGCTAATACCCACTCATGACATGCCTTTTGCTGCAATCTGAGGAGCTCATGAAATAACCATTTACTCTGTACAAGTTTTCCATGTGAACTGAAAGAATAGCTCAGCTTTGTGATTACAGCTATTACTTTCATCCAGTGTCAAAGATGAGTTCCAGAAAGGTCTGTGTTTAGTCTCCAGTGAATGAAAAATAAGTTCCCTACTTCTGCTGCAAACTCTCTAATCTTTTCCAAACAATTTCTGTGTGAAGCAAAGGATGTGTCTGAGCAGCAGAGGTGGCAGCAGCGTGTGCTGTGCTTTGGCTATGACTGGAATTTGCAGAGAAGTGCTCTCTGCCTGGAAACCAGGCTAATATTCCTTCCCTTGAGTTCCATGCCCATGAAAAGGCAGGATAACAGAGGGAATCCGTGTCCCCTGCTCGTGCTCCCTGCTCAAGGACACACATGAGCATAACCCCACAGAAGCAAAGCCTGTGTGAACTTCAAAGTGCTTTCTTCTCATGAAATGTTTCCTCTTGTATGTACTTAGCTATTCCTCTTCTCTATTTATAGACCACTAAACCACTCGGTGGATGATAATGAACTAGAAAAAGATTCCTGTCAATACTGAACCTTCATTTTTTAGGGTCTTTGTTTATTTTAAAATAGTTTCCCAGTTTAGAAATGCATGCATTTTAAAGTTAAGATTTTTTAGGGTTTTAAAGAAACCTTAATTCTGTTGGATTTTTGTTATCTGAAGGTAGTAATGAGACTTACCATATGATTGTGGAACGATTTTTAGGCTATTCCAGTCTTAAAACTGGAATTGAAACTGCATTATGTCCTTACAGTTCTGAGTACTTGTAGAGAATCGATGTATCAGTCTGTTGTGGTAGAGAGGTGGGAGTTTCACAGGTACCTCCTTCAGGTACGAATAGCTCTGCAAAGAGCAAAGCAGAGGAAACCAGTTTCTAGTTGCTCAGTGCTCTTTAATGGCTTTAGCATATGATATGCAAGTTCTCTGCCTGTGTTTCAGAAGAGAGGAGCTGGTACCAGCAGTGCCCTGGGCACATTCCAGCAGGGAACTCCGGAGTCCTCCCGCGGCTGCAGTCGGGTAATTCCTGCCGAAATGAAGCGCCCACCCACGGCAGCCCCGCTGAGCACGAGTGGGCACAGCTCAAGTGCCTCCACGCCTGTGTCTGAGTCAGCACTTTATTGTGATAACACAGCAGTTTCTCGTGGTGTGTCACATTATGAAATGTCAAATTTTTTAATTTACTTTTTTTCCCTTCACCTTTCAGTAGAATTTTTTAAAATTTTTATTTCTAACAGAATTTGTTGGAGAATTGATTGTATATTTACCTGAGGGATAATGCATCCCTGTTTTGGCTTTGGAGAACTTTTTTGCTCTCTAGTAAGGTCAATATTGAGTTGAACTCTCTACTGAGTTCAATATTTCTTTTGTGACAATGTCTGTAAGTATCAAGTGCAACATGAAGTGCTGCTATATAGGACCTGGCAATCTCTGTGAGAGGAAGCAGAGAAGGCCTGGCATCTCTAAGCCTAAGGATACTGGAAGGAGGGAAACTTCTGCCTCCATCCAAGAGCAGTATTTAGGTTTTGCAGGAGGCTTTGACTTTTGAAGACAAGCTTTAAAGAAGCAGTGCTTGTAATTTTACCTACAGGGAATCCTTATGTTGCTTCCCATGCAGTCACCAAGATGTGTGTCTAGCAGGAGGGATCAAAGCATCCTCTCCAGCCTTGGATCTTGTCTTTGCTTTGCTTCTCCTAAACTGCCTCCTTTGAACAAGAAACAAAAAGAGGCAGGAAGGACAATGGGCTTTTTAAATTATTTTTTTTCTTTTTAGTGAAAAATGTATGTACTTCGGCAGAGACACCTCACTCGACAGACACTTGCAGATAGTTGTGTAAGGCAATGTTAATCTAACATGATGAATATCCTGAATCAGCAGTTGCATTATCTCTTTGCTTTTTGCAGTCTGTAAACCATGGAACTGGAGCCAGTTTATCCTGGCCCTTAGTGTGATGTATATGGTATATGCAGGCATTTTCTGATTCCCGAAGAAGTAACAAATAACTTTATTTGATGCTGAAAATATATTTAAGCTTACTGTTTAAATGTATGTTTTTACTGTAACAAAAATCTAACAAATCTAACAATTATACAACCAGCACCATGCTGCTGCTCCCACAGTCTTTGTTCAGAATTGAATAGAAGTGAGGGAAAAGAAAGTTCTTAATCTCTAATTTTCAGTAGACTTTGTTTTCCCATTTCCCCAAGGCTCAAGAAAGCAATTTGAGCCTTGGAAATTTGGAAGTCATGTTTGCAAACAGATTTCTTTGGACCATGTGCTATATATGTAGCTATATGTTGAGAATCAATTTTACAACAGAATGACAATAAGAAATACCTGATGGTGATTTAATATTTCCCTGATAATAAAAGGGTTATTCAGTATGCATTTTTGTACCCTGGCCCCAGATTTATGTTTGAAATTGGTGCTAGACTCCAGCAGAATGCAACAACTTGTAAACCCTTGTCACTGTCAGAGAATCAGAGACTGGTTTGAAATCTGGGCATATCAAATGCAAGTAGGCTTTTCACAGTGATAGGATTTCACTCTTGGATTATGCTGAAGCAATTTCTTTCTTTCTTTCTTTTCTTTTTCTTTTTTTTTTTTCCTGGCCTCAGACTGGGAGTTAAGAAGTTGTCTCAGGCTTATGTCAGAATCCATCTGAGTGGGTATAGAAGCAGGCAAGTTCTAAAATCACTTTAAATTAAAAATCAGGCCAACGATCGTTTGTGTTCCCTGCGAGCAAAGATTTCTCAGTATCCAAATATAGCCTTAAATTATGTGGCTGCAAGGAAGGATTAGTACCATCTTATGATAAATATGATTAAATAGAATAATCTATTTGAAGTTCCTCTGGAATTTGCCACACCTATATTTGTACACCTTTAACTACTCCTGGGGGAAAGTGAGCGAAAGGAAGTTTCCTGAGATTTGTATTTGCAACTTTCTTTTCTAAGAATCAAGGACTCTTTAATTTAATTGGAAAATAAGAATGTGCATCTATGCCCTTTTCTGTATTTTATCTTATTGCTGATAAAAAAGTACTGTGACATTTTAACAACAAACCTGGAGAAACTGTCAGTATTGTGATGCACATTTGGTGAAACACCGGGTGAATGGTTTGTGTTTTGAATGTTCACTAAAACAGGTATGAAGAATACAGAGATTAAATCTACATTCTGAAACGTAATTTTGTGGTGACGGGAGGGAAAGGACATGCAAGGGATGCCCTCTGAGGAACATTCATGGGGTAAAAGTACAAAGGAAAAAATAACTCTAAAATGTATCATTTGAATCTTCAGGTTCTGTGAGACTTGGCAGGCTGTGGATTAGGGTCTTAGCAGGAAATTAATACAATTAGAACCTAAGGTGAAAATAGGGGGGGACACTACCCATGCAACCATTGTCCAGGGGGTTGTGTACTGTGGTGTTCTGGCAGATGATGGCACCCAGTGACTCAGTGTCTCCTTCCCTCACCTGGGTGATTCCTCATCTCCCCAGGAGGTTTGTTTGAACAATTCTCGTGGAAATTCCTGGGTGAGCAGTTCTGCAAGGGGTTGGCAGCACAGTGATGGTCTTGGTACAGAGGTGGAATTTTTGTGTCTGCCAAAGCTGTGGCCATAGGCACATTTAAAGAATCAGGAGATTTTTAGTGTTTCCTCGTTAGGTACCGCCCTGATACTTCATTCCGTATATATGTCTTTATATATGTATAAATATATATGTGTACAGTGTATACATTAATGTAGAGTGAGGGAATTTTGTAAATGGGAAATTTCTAATTTGCCAGTATATTAGCAAAATGATTGGGAATTAAAAGCATTTTGCCAGGACAGTGAGGCCTCAGATATATTTATTTTTTTATTTTTTAAAAAAATTTAATCAGGCATAATACTTGTGAGATATGTCATGTTGATAATGCTAAAAACTAAAATTTGTCTTTTATGAGGACAGACTCAGTTTGAACAGGTATAGATCAAGCTGCTAATTTACTTACTCTAATTCAGAGAGACACCTTTAAAGCATATTTCAGCCTCCAGGGCATCTTTTGATGGATAGTTATGACAGTTTATGTACTAATAACACTTGTTCACTAGAAAATAATTTTGAAACCATGGATCACCTATGTAGTCATCCAACAATGACTGAAAGTTAAATTCTAGGAGTCAATTACCTTTGAATCAGAAGCCTACTAGCCAAAATATTTACATTTCTTTACCAAACATCTAGCTCCCCTTTTCCCCCCAGAGTTACTTTATTTATGTACCTAAATAAGCTGACTTTAACAAAATTGAGGTAAATAATATCAGTAATATCTAAGTAAAGTGATCTTGTGCAGATTATGAGCACTGAAAAATGAAGTTGATGTGTACAAGGTGGGTGGCTTTTATAGAATAGTGCAAATGAATATAACAGCACACCTTGAAAAATTCATGTGACCTTAAAAATCCAGTCAGGTTGCTGTTGTCTCATTTGATATGTGGGTATTTAGGCTGTTTTTGACTGCTGCTGTTATCAGCTGACTTACACAGGCATCATATTAGGTTACAGGCCTCATGTTTACTGTAAAAGATTTAATAAAATTTGTAATCCTTAGATACTTCTGCTACTCAACACTATAATACGTGCATATTCCCTCTTGACTGACTAGAGTGTTTATTTTTTACAGTGGAAAATGATGGCTGATGGTGAATCATCAGACCAGCAACTACTGGCCTTGCCTGGAATGATGTAACTGGGAGTCAGATGCATGTGAAAGGCAGTCATTGTCTGAAGCAATGCTAAAATTACAGTATTCTAAACCAAAAATATTCAAATGTCACAGTAAAAAGGTTGTAGAGTGAAAAGGATACTCTTTTTCTTTTTTCTTTTTTCTTTTTTTCCCCCATCCCCAAGTATCCTCTAATTTAATTGAGGTGATGTTAATAACTATTCTGCATCCCTGTAACTACACTGAGCTTTCTGGGTAGATGCTGTGCAAACCTCAGGACAAGGATTGTCCCGTTGTTCTCATGGTGACCCCTGCATGATGTGACATTCAAAACCTGTGAATCACCAGAAAACCATCTTTATAATTCTTTCAGTACTGGGAATCCTGAGAAAATTTGATATTTCTGTGACTAAGTCTGATGTGTGGAGTGTTTTGTTGATTAAGCCCTTCCCTGGCTTAGAGTTGGGGCAAACAAGGTGGCAGGAGGGAAAGTCTTGGTGGATTCCTGAGGCTGCTCTGCATCCAGTCTGGTATCCCTTGACATCCTTTCCTGCATTCTGATCATGGGACATAAGACAGGGGGTGTGCCCTCCCAGGCCCCTCAAATCCATTTTTCTCTGCTGCTGTTGATGAATTGCTCTTAGCAGAACTGCATCAGAAGAAAGCATTTTGAGTTCTCTGAAAATTATCACAGAATGATGGGTCCTTTGCTGTTTGAAGCAGACAAGGCTGTTCACATACAAGTTCTTTTACCTGAGAAACTGTAGACATGATGTGTCATATTTGCCCATATTTTATTATCATGTGCTACATTACTGTATAATTGACTTTTAAGTTGCAGTTTTAGATGTGTTCATTGGGCTAAGTTTAGACTGATCCATATTTAGCAAGTACAATGGTTTTCAGAATAGCATTGCTTAAACTTTTTTTGGCATATTCCCCTCTGTCAAAAGGCAGGGCTTGAAACAGGTTTATGCATAATTTAGTGTTTGCTGATTGGACATAAAATGGCAACAGGTCCATGAGTACTGAAGAGTCACAGCTATATTTTTTTAAACAGTGGAGAGCATTTGCAATGGGCCACATTTAAACATTTTACTGTCAGGGAGATACTATTAATACCTTAATTGTGATCTATTCTTAGTCTTTCCTCAAATGCTTTTTAGAATCAAACTAGAAACACAAAGCACTTTGAAGCACTGTTAGATGGCATAAGAGTTCTGTTGGGACAAGTCCTGCCCCTTTCTTAAAGGAAATGAACATGAGGGACATTAGACTTTATGCCAGCAATTGTATGTTTAATGTGAAACATTTGGCCCTAACTGACCTCATTTTCTTGCTCACGCTGATTTTGCAGAGTGGTAACTCCACTTGTTTCAGTGGCACCAGTGGTATTTCATCTTGAAGAGCAAAGCTGTGTTCACAGAGGGTAAAATGCAGTCTTCCAAATGCATTAACAGTGTGTTCGGGAAAAGCAAAAGTTTGTCTACTCTACATGCAGATACCCATAATATCTGCACTAAGCTCTTTATGGTAGTTGGCAGAGGTAGGATGACTTCATTAATGCCTGAATATAGGAGGTTGCTGTCAAAAGAGAGCTTGAAACAGATGATTGTAGTCTCATTTTATTTATTGGCATTGGAAATTAAGCACAACAGTTGCTGTGAGGTTCTGTAGGAGTTTCAGAGACAGAAACAAAATTAAAATGCATATTTTATGTGTCTGTGCAAATTATTCTGCTGAGAGCTTTATTTTTAATGAGACACAGCTAACAAATTTTCTGTCATTAACCAAAATGTCAATTTGCAAGATGACTTTTAGTTATACACCTGAATGGCTTCATGACTGCCTTGAGATTTCAATCAGCTTTTTATTTAATGGAGTGCAATGTAATCAATAGCCAAGAAGAAAAATGAACTGCTGTTGTGACATAAAAGTCTTGCTCAAACGGAGAGTTAAAACTGGCAAATGTTAATATTGAAGTGGTCTGTGAAGTGAGTTGTTTATGGTTGATCTATGCTGATAAAAGTAGTCCTCCAAAATAAAAAAGAATGGGAGGGAGAGGTTCAGCATTAGAGAATTTGATGAAAGATGCATTGAAGGTGGAGAGATGCTCCCTTATTTAAGTACAATTGTTCTATCACGCAGAAGTCTGCTCCAGAGGCAGCATAAGAGCAACAGCAGAGTGTGCCCAGTGTGTGACAGCCAACAGGCAGGAGCTGACTCTGCTCTGCTTCCTCCTTGCAGCAGGAGAATGCTCTCCAGCTCCCCCAGAGTTGGTTCCAAACTTTTTCTTCTAGTCATAGTGTAATATTTCCCTTCAGGTCCAGGCTTCAAACTCTTGAATGAATTTTGTCAATAGTGTTCAGACTTTGGACACATAATTCAGAGTTTATACCAATTTGCTGTTTAAAGATGTATGAGACTGACCTCTTGCCCATGCTTGCTTGGCAAAGGCATTTCATTACTTAGGCTCTGAAATATGACTGTCACACATAGTTTAAAATTCTGTAGGTACTTTTTAAGTCAAGTGACATGCAAAAGTACCTATTCCAAATTCTTCTTTCATAGGATCTTAGAGTCGTTTGGGTTGGAAGGGACATTAAAAAACACCTTTTCCAACCCCCTGCCACTAGACCTGATTGCTTATCCAGGCATTGACCCATCCAGCCTGGCCTTGAATATTTCCAGGGATGGGGCATCGACAGTGTCTCTGGGTGAGTGTCTTACCACTCTCACAGTAAAGAATTTCTTCCTAATATATAGTCTAAATGTACCCTCTGTCAGTTTGAATCCATTCCCCCTTGTCCCATTACTACATAACATTGTTTTTGATTATATTAAGATGCAAACCAGATTTATAAATCCTAGAAATTGACATTTATAAAACAAAAAGCAGATTTCAAAGAGCAGCAGTTTCACTGAGTCTTGAAAACATTAAAAAGATAAGACAAAATGAGTGATCTTTTCTTTACCAGGAAATTGGAAAAAAGGATATTTTTTTAGAAAGTTGGTGCCACGCATATTCAAAATTCATTTGTTCTTTCCTCATCTGTTTCTTTTTCATTTTCTTCACTTGGACATACTTGTGGAGAAGCATAACCACTGAAATACCAGACTGCTTTGGTAGGACCATAAATGATGAGAGATGCAACTATTTTGGGGAATGAAAACTGCTAATCCATGTAATTGTAAAAACATATGAAACTCAATAAAATGGATTTTTTGTACACTGAAATGAATATGTCTAATTGTTCACTTGCACTTGTCTTTGAGCTTAATCTTAAGAACTCAGGGCAATGAGAGTTCCCAAGAAACTGTGGTACCTCAAAAACCTGAACTCTGAGGTTAATTTTGGCATGTTTTTCTTAAGTAGTGTTGCAGTCAGAAAAAAATGCTTAACAGGGTGGAAAAAAAACCCCTGTATGAGCTAAATGAACTAGTTTGATCTAATATTTGGAAATGCAAACAAAGCAACATCATTGCATGACTTATAGCTATTCAACAATGTTTGATTGTACACCAGAGGAAGCATCTTGACTGCATGGAAAACTTGGGCATATAAAGGGGCTGTGCTGGTTACCATTCCACAGTTGCTATGCAGAACTACTGTTTTGTTAGAAAAGGAGTATTGAGATGTTGGTGAATTACTGTGAATTTCCATAAGACTTGCCTCAGATTATGCACTTGGCACAAGGTAATTTCTAGCTGCCTCTTTTTTTTCCTCTCAGCTTCCAACCTCATTTGATATTACTTCAAGACTGGTCAAAATGAAGAATGTTTATTATTAGACTATAAGCATATAGTGGAATTTTCAAAATCCCCTTTTAAAATTTTATTTTGTTAAATGAGTTAAAGGACACACTTGTAAAATTATTTCAGAATTAAATAAAGGGAAAAGCAGTTTTGTTTCCTCCATTCGTATGTTTGCTTTGCTGAACATGGAGAGATAAGAAAGGAAGAGATTCTAACAGTGTAAGGTCTAACACCTAAATAGCATTATTGCTTTGCAAATCTGTTTTTACACAGTTCCCTTTACAGTGTGGATGGTATTTTAAGCTTTCAGGCTATCTATCTATCTATCTATCTATCTATCTATCTATCTATCTATCTATCTATCTATCTATCTATCTATCTATCATCTATCTATCTATCTATCTATCTATCTATCTATCTATCTATCTATCTATCTATCTATCTATCTATCTATCTATCTATTTCTTTCTTTATTTATTTATACTTGCCAGTGTCTGAATATCTGACCTTCCCTTTCTTCCTTTTACAAAGTAAATTTGTGACAGTGGTCACTTGGATATTGGGAAACATTTTAAGCAGTAGGAGAGAAATGTCATTCAACTGGCATTAGATTAGTTATTTATACTTTAATCCAACAAACCCTTCTAAAACCCCATGCCCTTCCAAATAGTCTGTTTCCTGTAGAAAGCTCCATGGTAAAATTCATCATTCTTGTGTTTTCCTTGGATGCTTTTTGCATGTCTTTAAACATAAGTAATAGCTTTGGGAAACATCATAAGATGGTTTTCAGGCAACTCTGTGAGTTTTTCACCCTCAGACCCTCCCAGTTCCTTTGCAGTCTGTTTTCATTTGTTTCATTGCTGCCCTGTTAGTTTCAAACCCTTGCAGCTGGATTATAAATGTTTCTTAACAATGTTAGTAGTGGTCAAGTGCCCTCAATTTGGATGCAATTAAAATGTATTTTATCATATATATTTCCTTATACTGCCAGTTAGGATCAGGATGTCTTTGAACTATTCTACCATATAGCTACCAACAATTTGTGCTGCTGTTGTTTGAGGACTCTGGAGAGAGACAGCTTCATCAGCTACAGAAACATTTACAGTGATTTAATTTGTGTCTTTCCTGTTTTGCAAAGTGAAAGTTAAAAAACCTGCGGATCTGTTTTGTTTGTTTGTTTGTNGTGAAATTTAAAAAACCTGCGGGTTTGTTTTTTTTTTTTTTTTTTTTTTTTTTTTTTTTTTTTTTTTTTTTTCTTTTTGGTTTTGGTTTTGGTTTTGGTTTTTTTTAAACTTTTCTTGAGTAGAAAGAATTCCACTTTCTGTCTGACTTTACGTTTACACCAGTGGAGGATATTTTCTCTTAGATTTATTGTTGCAGCCTGCTGGAATGATATGCTCTTTTAAACTATTTAGTGCCTGAGCTTTAAATGTTTATTAGGGCCAAACAGACATCTCTGGGTTGAAAGAAGCCTTTAAAGTACAACAGGATGAGATTGATCCATTCAGGTTGTGGCTTGGAAGCAACTGAATTCATGAAGAAGGGTGAAAATTAACTGGAAAACTCTTCTGTCTCCAGAGTCTTAGCATGAAGGTGTGGTTCAGAAATTCAGAGTTAGAACAGAACAAGGAGCCCCCAGTTCATTTTGTTTCAGAGAGATAGCAACACTTAATTCTCATTCTTCTTTGTGAATTCTTCTCAAGAGAAGTAATTCTAAAAATTCCCCAGAAGTTAGTGATTTTTAGAATGTGCCATCATTTTTTGATTACTATTGTGCAAACTAAGACACAAAGGTAGTGACTTGCAAAAGTGTAGTGAGCCCACAAGACGAGCCACAACAAAATTCTGGTACTGACTAGTGCCCTGTTCCTTGTGCTGTGATCAGATAGAGATGCTTGCACTGTAATTGTACCAGGAACTGAATGAACAAAAATTTGGATTTTTATCTTAATTTCTTTAGCTCCCATTCATTACTATGATGACTTGGATCAAGTGCTCACAGGTAGTTCCTGGGAAAAAGTTGGAGGAAGTACAAAAAGTGGGTTTCAACATTTGCACTCCACTCTTCTTGGTGTCTCAGTGTGATCTGTGAGATGCTTGTCTTTAATTAAACCAGTATTGCCATTCCTAGGGCTGTGGGAACAGTCATAAAGTTGTACCACAGTCCCTCTCTCTCGCCCAAATTACTGAAGTAAAATACTGATGTCTGCGGTGCTGAAGATTAAAGAATTTCTAAAATACTTCACAAGGAACAAGAAAGGTGAGTCAGTGGTGGTTCATTTAATTGTCTGGTTCTCTTTAGCCGTGCGGTATTTCACATCTCATTAGCTGTTTGGTCAAATTCTTGGCAGCCCATCTAGCAGGAAGTGTAATAGGCAGTTTCTTCTTCCCCTGAAGTGAAAATACAGCTGTGATCCCTGAGGATGGCAGCAGGCAGGTTTGCACTGGCCCCAAGCCATGTCTTAAGTGACATCGTTTAAGTCCCACGACTGCTTGCCCATTGCACCGCTGCAGTCAGAGGAGCAGCCTCCTGCCTGCTCTGAAGCAATATGTGATCATTACATCTCCTGGTAGAGGGCACACAGCACGTTCCCTTTATTATGTGAAAAAGCATCTCTTCTACAAGTGTAGATGGGAAAAAATTCCATCACAGAATCAAATTTCTCCAACCTGTATAACTTGGGCAGAGTTTTCCTTGGGAGTATAGATTCATGACATATTCAGTCAGTTGATGGGTGCAAATCAAATTCATTTGCAGATCAGAACCCTCAAGGCTGTAGAAAAGCCAAATTGCCTTCCAGATTAAAAATATGGTGGACTGAAGTGATATTTAATTTAACAACAGTTAACAGTAACCCAGGAGCAAAAAGATGATTATTGAAAAATATTTGTAAAAATACAAATAATATAAAAGTTACTATAAGGACTATATATTAAAAATTCATTACATAACTTGTCAAGAAGGAGAAATTACATCTGCTTTTACAGAACGATTTCATGTAACAAAGATACAGCAGGGCACAAAGTCAATGAAATGTCAGTGCAGAAAACAGCATTGCACAATTGCTACATTTTATACTTCTGTGATGGGCAGACAGATTTCTCTGCCTGGAAATGCCTTTCAAAGTTGCTGCCTCTGTATGTGCCATTCAGATGACACTTCGAGCAAACAGACAAACACAGAAAGGACGTGTCCACAGGGAAATCCTACTGTTAGTTGGCTGTGCTGATGGAAGAGCAGCACATCACACCCTTTATACAATTGTGGCAGGGCTGAGTTTCTTCACTGGTTTTAAAGAGCAAGAATATCACTAAATTGCATTTCTCCTTCCAGGTTAAGATATCACAAGGCAAAACCGAGGGCTGCCTAAAAGACTTTCATTTGCTGTCAATTAGACTTGCAGTGACTGAAAATCATTAAAACAGCAGCCAATTGAGTGTGGAAAGGCTTCCAAAGTAAAATGACAAGTTACTTGTTTTATACAGTTCCTCAGCCTGTATGGGTTCCCTGCTCACCAGAGGGGATCCACAGACACTGAGCAATGCTGGAAATGATGCATAAATCATTACTGCAAGGCCAGTAAATTCACTACTGGAAGAGAAAAGTTATTAGTGATCAGAGAGAAGCACGAAACCTATCAAACAGAGGTTGTAGAATTCAAATAAAATTTGAACAGACAAATATTCTAACATGAGCTGCATGTTTCCACTTTGCATTATTGAAGGTTATTTTAAATTTTTGCATTTAAGGCGAATTTTATCTTTATCTTTGGTCTTTTTTGGAAATGAGAAGTGTAGTTTTTATTTTATGGGAAGGTTTTACTCTCTGTATTTCCATGGAGTGATATTTTAGGTAAACCTGTGAAATTGTGTGTGTGAAACTTGACTGCTCTCCTACTTTTCTGACAGCAGCCCACACTCTCCTGGCACTGTAGCTGCTCTCCAATTCTGACCCCATTTTCTGGATGGATCTGGCATGAGGCTCTTGGAGTGGGATAGGAGCAATAGCAGTGCAGGGGTCTCAGGGATGGTCCATCCCCTGCCTACGTCCCTGCATGGCAGGTGTGGTTGCTCTTCCTGTGGGATGCAGTATGTTCCTGTCAGGCTGTATAGGTATTTCACCATCAGGTGTTCCCAGGTGGTTTGGTGAAGTGCATTGAGGCCCAAGATGTTTATTCAAGGAGTCTCTAGAATTCAAGGTTTGTGATAAATGCCCTCTTTAGCTCCCAGTTAGCTGCCCCCATTGTTAGGTAAAGCTCCCTTCGTTTTTGTGCGGCAGAGGTGGCAGGACGTGGGCACAGCCCTGGGTAAGACCTTTGCAGCTCCACAGTTAAAACACGGGCTCATAGGAGGAACTAAACATTTACTTCATTTTCTGCTTCACCCTTCTTGGGCAGGACACCCACAAACTGCAGCCTCTAGAACTGACACATCATAGCATTGTTCCCCTGTGGACTGATTCTCTCAAGTCTGGTCATTCCTTCCTACTCTGGGAGCATGAATAGCATATGGTACATGGAGGTTTTTAGGCATACAAATGAATTTCATATTTTTCCTTGTCTCTTCTTTCATTCTTGTAGCTATTTTGCACCTTTCTTCTTATTCTTTTATTTACAACTGTCTCAGACATCTCCCTTAGTGCAGTGGCCTTCATTTGGGTACCAAGGAACGGGGTTTGAATGCTGACACTTCTTGCTCCAAGTTGTCTTCTTCCATCACTAGCTCCAATAAAAATGAATTGCTTCCGTGTTATAAATCTAAATCTAAAGGGAAGCCCTGAACAGTGTTGAACAGTTAATTTCAGATTTTTTGACTTTAATTTATGGTGGAAGCATTGTATCTAAACATTGTATTTAAAACAGTTTTAAAACCCGGGGGATTGTACTGGACATTGACTCCACCCAAGTCAAACCTCATTGTGGATATTGACGTGTGGGTTGTAAATCTGGTTATTTCTTGAAAAACTCTTCATTCCAAAGAAACTTTGGCTTCTAAAAAGAGAGCTTCATTTTTACATGGTTTGTGGGTCAGTTTTACTAGAACTAATTGAGTTTATAATTTGTATGGTAATGGGTTATTTTGTATGATAATTAAGAACTCGGATACAAAGAGGACACTGAAAGTAAGCTGTCACTGAGCATCAAGTACAGATTTATGGGTACAATTAGGCTTCTTGTAATGCTGAACTGCATTAACAAAATAGAACCAGGATCAAGGGGAGAGAGAAACATATCTTTGCTAATGTGTATCCAAGTTTCTGTACGGCAAAAGTGGGTGGTTGACTAGTCCACATGGATTGATGACAACACAGTACTGTTCTCAGGATTTTTCAGACATGGATGGATTCAGGGTCATGAAATTGCTGGGACAAAGCTTTTGTGTGGAACTTGTCCCATGAATGAATAAAGTGACTAGTTCTGGGCATCACACAAATGCAAGAAATTACATGTTATTTAGATCAGTACATTAGTCCAGTGGTTTTCTGTATTGGTGCAATACTTTCCTTCCAGGAGAGTGGTACTGAGAAAAGGGATGCAAGACAGACATTTCTGAGTTGTCTCCCTTTTTCCCTCCTCCACCTCTGCCCCCTTTGTGAAATACAGAAACCCCACTCAGATCACTTGTAGTGAAGTTTGAAGCTCAGTGTGCATTTACTGTACAGTGTTCAGTGGAGTGTGGTCCTTTGTCCCCACAGTCTCACTTTTCTCTGGAATCATGACCAAAGTAAATGTAGATCAGAATCCTGCTTAGGAGACTAAACATCTGTATGCTTTTTGTGAATATATGCTGTAACATTAGGTGAAACCATTGGCATAACCAAACCATTGCTGTTGATTTCAGTTTTCAGATTTTTCCCCTTCAGTATCTTCCTTTCTTGTCTAAATCTAGGTGGGATACCTAGTCAGCTGGTTTAACTGTAGTGTTTTTGTGTGTGGGTATGTGGTAAATTGGTATATTAATACCAGTTCACTGCATGAGGTTGAGACCTTTAGGTAGGATTAAAAAAAAAATCAAGGGAAAAGTGTTGGGCTTGGGAAGCTGAAGTTTTTAGTATGCATCAGGCAGAAAACCAAAAATTCATGCCCATTTTCCAAGTTCTTCTACTGATTTGTGTGTGTGACGTAAGAAGTTGAAATGCACTTTTCCTAGACCCAAGGTACATGTACCAAAGTATGAAAATTTAGGATGAAAGTAATTAGGAAATAATTATCATTGCATGGAAAAAAATATTATTGCATAGTGTTATAAAGTGAGTTATAGAATTGGCCTAAGTATATGCAAATATTTTCAAAACTAATTTTGAGTAGGTAAAAATGTACCATGTCCCAAAGACAGTATTGCTTTTCCTGTCCAAACCTGCTCATCACTCCTGAACTTGGTGGGAAATTGAGACTTTTCAAAAATATATGTTTAAAGGAGTGTGACCAAGCACCAAGAAAGTCCACACAAATTGAGTTTTCTCTCAACTCTGGAAATTGTACATCACCTTGAACTGAAGCAAGACAATCTTTATGCCAGGACACTTTGGCTGACTCCTGGGAATACCCCTGGGATCCTCTCAGTTCAGTAACAGCCTCTGTGTCACACCCTTTGAGGTGACATGATGCATCTCAGAGTGACAGGTTCATCTGGATGCAGCTGAAGAATTCTTAAGTGAGATCGCTTTTACTGTTTAAAGGAAAATGATCATGGCCATAGGCTTGTAATTACTTCAGTTGCTTTCAAAAATATCATTTTTATATTATCTTTTGTATGTCTTTCAAAGATAAAAAAAGCTTTAAAGTCTCATTTTCAGCCATTATTAACACTTTACATTTTAAGTCATGTTGCTTTACTCTGGAACCATCTCCTCACTGGATGTCAATAAAAAGGAATTGCAAAAAAATGAAAAACAGCCTGTATTATTCTCTCACTCCTGTTTGTTTTTGCTCTGATTTTCACTCTGTTTCTCAGTTCTTCTTTTCATGTAACATATCTTAATTAAAAATGAAGATTCCTTTTTTGGGCAAGGAGTAGACCATGTATTACATTTGAGAGATATATTGGACAGCCTTTCACAGGGCTGGTGTCATTATTTTTGCCCATTACAAAAGGTGCCATTATTTCCTCAGACCTTTCTTGGAGTCAGGAATACCAAGCAAGTGAGTCAGAACCTCTTCACATTTCACCTTTTAATAATTTCCCAGTTGCAATGGTTGTCTGTGTTGGTTTTTTTTAATAACTCCATAAATGTAAAAAAAAATAAAATTAAAACATTCTAATTAAGTGAAAACAGAGTGAAATGTGACTCATCCTACTTGTTAGGGATTGGTTTGCAGATGTAATTTCACTATAGCCAAAACCTGAGAACAGTTATAACTAGCCTAACATGATATTATGTTTCTGTTCAGCTAAATTAAATCTCAATACTTAAAAAAAAATTAATAAATTCAACAGGGAAATTTCAATAGGAATGACATTCTTTCAGTCCTCCTATCATTAAGTAAATTTGAGCACTCCCCAAATCAGTCCTCCACTCCTGCGTGTCTTATTAAAACATGAAAATCCTGCAGGGAATTTCTGAATAAAATGTTTTTCTGCTTTTCTGCTCCAGCAAGAGGGATTCCTAGTAGATGACTGTGCAGCTGTAGTAACCTCATTGTTCAGGGGAAGGTGAGGTATTGCTTAGCATAATTTCCAATCTCCCTCTCTATATTTTCTGGGGAATTTTGTTAAGAGATCCAAAAAAGTATTTTTAACATTGCATTGCTTAAAAAGTACGGAGGAAGTTAATTTTTGATAAGTTATAAATTCTTTGGTTCCAAAATGCCTTAGCTCACAACCTCTTTGCTTGCTATTATTTTATTAGCCTGGCTGGGAAAACAGACTCTTAAATCCTTATGGGAAAAGGGGAGGAGGAGAAGGAGGGAGGAGCAAATAGATTAACATCTGAGTGAGGATTACAAAGCTGGGAAATAAAAATAACTTTTGGGATGGCCCTGTGAAGCGAGTCATGTTTGGTTAGGGACTCAGATGAAGGAGGGGTGTGTAAAGGAGACAGCAGGCTGTGAGGGATGGCCTGGAGGGAGAATGCTTGGCCATCTGATGAAAAGGGGAAACCTCAGGCTTGTTTGTTGCTTGAAGACGATGGGGTGTTAAAGTGGGATGATTTATTTCATGTTTCTCACCTCTCCTAACCTGTCCAGAATTGTCTTTCTTGGAATTTGCAGACCTTCGAATGTCCTAAGCTTGGTGCTTGCATGAAGCCTGCACGGGAGAGCTGTCTTTGGAGCAGTGAGCTTTGGCTCTGTGCTGGCCCAGGTACACACACCTCCACTCTCTCCCTTCCATAGCCCCGCTCCTACATGCCTCCCATGTGGAATCTAACTCCTGTGTTCATTTATACGTGTCTTATTCCCAAATTCAGTCCCCTTCTTAGACAGGACATTAACTTGTGTCCTGCTATTCCCATTATCGTGCATCCCTATCTGCCACAGAATACAAGCTGAAGTCATCTGTACAGCAATAGCTGTAGAAATAAACACAGTTTAGGAATCCCCCTTGGCAAGGCTGGGGAGCTGGGTTTGTGTGCCACAGCCTCCTTTAGCAACTGCAGTGCTCTGTAGTGCCTGACTGGCCAGAAATCAGGGCTCATTTCTGCCTCTCTTTTCAGCTGCCACCATTGGTGTGAGCCAGAGCACTGATGCAGCTGGAAAGGAGTGCCTGGAGAGCGGAGGGTGAAAGGAGGTGCACAGTGGAAAACAAGGTCTCTGTATGGCAAATATGGACTGCAGGCACTTGGTGGACACACCGTCGCCTTGCTTGTGTCTCATCTGTTATTAAACAAAATGACTTGAGATTCTGTTTATGCACGTTCAGAAACTGGATTGGAACTAAGTATTGAAATGGAATTGTCTGTTCAAAACATTATTACGTGTTATAACATTGCTCACCAGAGAAAAGGCAAATGTTATTTGCTATTCATTGAAGTTACTAAGCTGTCCAGATACTCTCATAACACCACAGATCCCATCAGCAGCCCAACTCATTAAATGGACCATCTCTCTCATTCACAGAAGTAATTATCTTTGTCAACAGTGACAGAAAATTTAGGTATGATTAACATGACTTTAGATTATATTAAATAACTACCTTATTGTTAATAAATGGTATGAAAAATCCTGTACTACTCATTCAGCATCTATTTCCTTTACAAAAATAATGATATAGTTCACTCCTGGAAAATGTTCAAACACTGTGAGATGGGGCAAGTGGTAAATGGATGTGAATAGAAATACTGTGGTTGAATATGCACTGTATGATGTGAAGTTGGGCAGGGCAGTGGAGCAGGGTGGACTGGCAGGAGGTGGACTGGTGATCCCTTGGTGGTTCCTTCAGCCTTGTGGGAGTGATGAACTGCTGGTCTGAGACCACCTGTGGCCAACCCCAGGGCTCTGCCCCAGCCCTGACCTGCTGGTAAAGCCTTAGCAGCTTTCATAGCACTTAAAGTGATGCATTTGGAATTCTAGTGAGAGGTAGAAATGACTCCTGAGGAAACAAGACCCTGCCAAACGAGGGATCAATTGTGTCCAACCCCCAGTGCTGCTGAGTGAGCCCTTCCAAGATTTCATCACTGGCTGCAGACACATGAGCTGTGACTTTCTGTGGAGTGGGAAAGCTCAGAGAGCAAGAGGCTGAGTCCTTCATGCCCCCTCCTTCACATGTGTCAAGTTGCCAGCCTGAGTCCCTCACTGTCCCCCTGGCAGCACAGAGAGGACTGGACAAGCTGTGACCTTGTGAGCCACAGCTGCTTGCAGCTCCATATCCAATACCCAGAGCTAAACCTCAAGCTAACAAGAATCCAAAGCCAAAAAAGTTGATTAGTCTGCTAAAATACACTACAGTTTTTGCCATTTTAAAATGCAATCTGTCATAAAAAGCCAGGAAAATGAGCAGTCATTCAAGAAGAGCTGCAGCTGTAGGAGAGTGTTTTGCCCTCAGTCAGTGTGTGGAATGTCTGTTGAGTTTAATGAGACCTGCACAGGTCCATTGATGGCCTGGGATTTCAAAATATTTTATATGCTTTTTGTTTGACCACTAGTGACTGAATTTTCCAAGCCTGCCACATGTCTGGTTTTCTTACAAGAATATGTGTCTCCAGTTAGCTGCTTAAACTTTCCCCCATTTCCACAAGGGAACAGGGGTTTGCACAGATGAATTGTGCTGGTTCTACATGACGTGCACAAACAGGCTGTGTAACTAGTCATTACATCCTGAGTTTGCACACAATAATAATGTCAACCCATTTCACAGAAGTTCTACATTCATCAGTTTAAATGTGAAAGAGTAACACTTAGTTGAATCCTTTGCTAGCTCTTACTTTAAAAGAACATTTTTTAAAAAAGGATAGTCGTACAAGGATATGAAAAGATTTTCATTGTGAATGTTTTACTAAACTGCTAAGTGACAAATTCCTGAAGTGCCTTAGACGTAACTTTTCTTTCAGAGGTAGAGGAAATGAGTGAATTTGTAGAATTTCAGGACCAACAGATGTAACTTGCAGAAGGACTGAGTAAGGCCTGGTGTAGATCATGAGTGTTTGCTAAAGGAGCAGAAGATGATTAAACTTTTAGTTATGTTTGTCCTCGATAATAACTCACTTTCAAATAAAAATAGGGCAAAGCATTGAGAACACACTTGTCTGAATGAATACTGAGCCACCTGCATGTTTGGAATACTGCTGACAAGCCAAGCTATAGGATTAAAACCTTCCAGTAGCCTCTGTGTGAATGTGAATGAACAAAAGACAGAACTTCTTTTGGTATATCCATCTTACTGACAGTGGAGAATGATTTCCATGAAGGCTGGTAAGTATCAGAGACTTAAGTTTCAGTGTCACTTAAAGTAATTTTTTCTGCAGTTTCCTTGAGTCATCTCTCACCATCATTAGCAAAGCAGAATTTGGCTTTGGCTTTTCTGACCTTCAGTGGCCTCTGTGCTGGCTTGAATCTGACTGTGAAAATGTGACAGTAAAAGCTTGAAAATAAACAATTACAAACAGTCTCTAGATGGAATAAGGGATTTACTGAAACATCCACTGTTGTAGAAACTAATGGTCCTTTGGGTACCAAACATGATATCCAGAGTTGTAAAAACATTACAATACACACTGAAGGAGTGTGCTGTTGAAAATGATCCAGCTTCATGAAAATAAATGAATCATTCTATCATTATTCAGTCGTTCTTTTCTTTCCTATATAACTTTGGATAGGTTTTTTTTGTGTGTGTGTTTGGGTTTTTTTGTTTGTTTGTTTTGTTTTGTTTTTTTGAGTTTAGATACTTTAAGTCCTGCAAAAAGTGTAGGATTTGGCTGTGTTTATACATACTTGTTCTCTGCCAAAGAAAATACTTGTCTGTGTGCCACCTTAAGTACTTCCTCTAGTCTGTGTGTGTGTTAAGTTCAGCTTGGCCTTCTGATGGTCTGTTGTAGCCTATATATAACATAGTGTGCTTTTGAAATTCTTTGTCTTAAGTTTAGCGGTAAACATTCAAACAGCCACTGCAAGATTGCCATAACAACACTGTACATGGTCTCATATCCTCAGTCTGGGGTTATGGAGAATGTAAAAGGCTCTGTCCACCTTATGTTTTGTCCACAGAATCTGTATTTCATTATTTAGCTGTGGATGCACAGGTTGTTTGCCTTTGCCATGATGGAAGTCCCATTTCAGGACATGTCTCAGCTGGTCAGTGGGCTGAGTTTCTCCTGGTAGTGACATCGGAACTGCAATGCAATGAGCCCCCAGTGATTTGTAGGTCCCTCATTCCCTCGGTGGAAATGGATTTTTTCTACAGTTGGAGTGATTTTTCAGGGGTCTCAAAATTATCTTCCAAGGCTATAAATAGTATTAAAAAACTGTGGCACTGAGGAGAGGTTTAGGAGTGGCTTTCCCCCCCTCCCCTCTACTTGTCCCTATTTTGGGGATATTAGAGTACTCTTACAAGATTATTCAGAATAGCCAGGGCAGTAGAAGCCTGAACTTAAGATTCCAAAATGGCTAAAAGAAAAAAAGAGGGTATGTTAGGTAAACTGAGTAAGTCCTGGAAAATTTCCAAACCCTTGGAATATTTGACTAAATGCTGGTGACTTTCTAAGAGTTTTCCACGTCCTTGAGCTAACATCTGCATGGAGCCCTCTGACTTCAGGGGCCTTGTGACAGTTTTGACAACTATTTCTAAGGGAGCGTTACAAGATAAGGCTGGAATCAATGTCAAGTTCCTGACAGGACTTTACCTCTGACACGTTAAGTGTTTGCCTTCTCTACAGAGGGACATTGTCACAGGCTTCTTGAATGCAAATAAATGAGGTCAAGATTTTATATTAAGAGTTTTCCTGTATTCTCAGCAGAGTAGAGCTAGAATTTCATGGCAGTCTCTTATTCTTAAGTGTAATTCTAAAAATAGCTGCAAGAAGCAGATAAAAAATCTGGAAAATTCTTTCGCCTTCATTAAAATTGTATGGGAATTGGCATGTTTTCTATTGAAAGTTTATAAGTAATAATAAAAAATATTATATGAAATATTAAAAATAGATATTTGAAGGATGTATTCTAGTTGCAAAAGTTATTTTTTATTAACACTAAGGAAAAGCACAGTTTCATCCTGCTTGAAAGTATCTTTCATGCAATTTTAACTTTGTTCTTCATAGGACCATTATTGCATTGTTGAATGTTGGAAGTGTACACATGAAACGGAATCAGCATTTTCATCTACATTTTCTACCCAGTATATGAGATGTTCAAAGAGAAGCACAAAGTGGGCACAGAAAGTATTAAAACTGTCTTTTTACTGCACAGGAGCCTGTATTGCACAGAGCTGTGGGAGTGCCCAGTCTACACAGCACAGGCACTTTTCCATGTCACTGGAGTTTTAGTCAGTGGGTCCACACAGAAAACATGTTAGGTGATGGGAACAGGCACAGTTGAAGAGATCTTTGGGTTTTGCCTACATTTTGTGTGGGGCTATTTTATGCATGGCTAAGTTTGTGTGGGCTTTGCTCTGTGTAGCCATGTTTAGACTTGATTTGCCTGCTGAGCTAACGTGGGTGTCAATTAATATACTTGAATGTCAGTCCTTTACACAAACCCTTGCTTTCTAACAGGAACCCTAAATCTTTCTCAGGTAGCACACAGTTGTTAACTGAGGGGAAAAAGAGAAGTCCACTGTGGCTATTACAACCTATGTTTTAAACCAACCCATCAGTGGCTCGAGGGTTACAGGAGGGGTCTGTGTTCATGTGTTAAGTATTTCAACCACTGTCAGAAATGAGATAATAGGAGATATAAGACCATTTATAAGTTTTAACTTACCATGGGTAGGGTACCATCTTAGGGTACGGGGGTCTTTGAGAAAGAAGTTATGCTACTGAGCAAATGAACAACCATCTTTGAGCATTAACAACTATTTTATAAAACATCTCAGGCTCACCTAAGCTCAGCTAGCTCACCTAAGCTACCAGTCAAAGGGTAAGAGGTCGCTTTGCTGAACTACATCATGACAGCAGTTCAGTTGAGGCAAAATAAAACATGACAGTGAGTGTGGAGGGTAGGCATCTTCCTGAACAATCTGTTTCAGCCCACTAACCAGATGAAACTCCACTTGCTGATGGGCCATAGCTTTGAAAATAAGCCTACCTCATAAGGAGTTCTGAAATGAAAAACTGCAAAACTTTTTTGAAAGGGCTCACTTAACACATTTTTTCCCAGCAAAAATTAGATGTAAACTTGAGGGATTATTTCTGAGCAAACTGTTTTCAATTAGCACTTGATCTTTAACGGCAGTACGAAATGTGCTCCACACATGTATTCATAGAATCTTAGTGCAGTAAAGCTCATAACAGCTATAAAATATTGGAAAGAAGACAGCATGGAAAGGAAATGGAAAAGTAAAGCAGGCAGAATAAACCTGTTTTGCATTCTGTATTTGAACCTAGCATAAGTAACCAGGCAACTGTACTGATATTTATCTAATGTTGTCCCGGGCTTTTAGTTCTAGTAGTGACACCAACATCCCCACGGAAGGATAGATTCATATATAATATATATTATAACTATTAGAGAAAAATTTTCTTTCTTTAGCTTTGTGTGAGTGTGATGCATAAATTCAACTGTTATATCCTTGACTTACACAAATGCTGATTCCTTTCTTGCTTCTTTTTCTCTATTACTTCCTTCTGCTGCTGCTGTTCTCCCCTTTTCTTTTATTAATCAGCCATAATTTTGTCAATGTTGTCACAGTTTTCCTTTCTATTTTAAAGACAGAAAAGTGGAGAACTTCTGTGTCAACATGGTAAATAATAAAAATATGAGAACTTTTCCTTTCTCATGCTTTTAAAAAATGTTTCTAAATTGGCTTTTAATAATTCCCTGGTTTTCCATTTTAAGATTGTATAATCTGTTAGGGGAAGATCCTATTTTCCAGAAGAAGGCTCACTTAAAAGAGAGAATATAGGCAGTATATAAATCACATTTCCCTGCTATGAGAAAAATAGGGCTGGAAAGACCCTACAAAGAGCATCTAGAGTATTCCAGTCTATTATAGCAAGATTAACTCTATCGATGTTATTTCTGGCAGGTGTTCATCTAACTTTTTCTCACAGACCTCTCAAGTGCAAGCTGCCCAGCACCTTTTGTTGCTCTGGTCATGTGCAGCTGGTCTGGTGTGTCAAGGGAAGTGCTCGAGCTGTGTGTGTGCAGAGAAAGGGCATCCTTCAAAATAACCCAGGATGTATGTGGAAAAGAAAGACCTACAGGTGGCTGGAGGAGCCATGACTTGTCTTGCTGGGGCTGCTCATATGCTCCTGAGGGGTAGGTATAGTTACGTTCTCATTCTTCCAGGTGCTCAAGAGGGACAGTGTGCTATGGTGAATGGTGACCAGCGACACCAAAGGTGTTCAAATGTGTGCTTCTGCTGAGAGTTTGAACCATTGGGGTTTTTTTACTTTAGAAACAACAGTTTCTAAAATACTGCTGCTGCCACCAGCACCTGACAGAAGGGTATTGCTCAATGCTCCAAGCAGGGATGTTTATGTATTAGCAAACAGTGTGATGAAAAGATGGTTAGAAAGGGGTGGAAGCATCCATCCCAAGAGAGTATATTAATTCAGTTGCTGAACTACTCTTGCTAACTTCAGCAGGGCCAAGCTTTCACCACAGTATCTACTGCTTTGATTTGGCATCAAGGATACCTGCCCCAAATTTATTAAATCATTTTCTTCGTGTTAACTAAATATATGAAATAATTCATTTTAAGATGATTACCTTAGAAAAAGCTGAGCAATTCCAGTAAGATGCTCAGAGCAAGCTAAGTTCCTTCTGTCTGTGGAGGCAAGGTCTTTCCCCATTTTGAAGGATAAGTAGAATCAAAGGCACTCAACTATCCAGGACAAAACCACTATGATTAAATGTGGGGATTTTCTGGCAAATGTAAATTTAATGTATGGCATTATATTGAACATTCACTAAACATCTGCTAAAGTTTCTTTACATGGGAAACAGCATCCTGTGTAAATGGATCCATTCAGTCCTACTTTATAGTGAC
This sequence comes from Formicarius rufipectus, assembly GCA_013399695.1. NCBI lineage: Eukaryota > Metazoa > Chordata > Aves > Passeriformes > Formicariidae > Formicarius > Formicarius rufipectus. The sequence continues at coordinate 2,059,970 of VXAU01002749.1, forward strand.
TGTAAAGTCACAAGCACTTTGTTTCACATGGATGTAGTCATAAACATGGGTTTGTAGGGGGAAAAATATATATTCTTTAGTTTAGTGGCCCTTTGCCTCAGCATTTCCCTCCTGAGAGGGGAAAGTCTCCTTGGAACCGTCTCCACTTTTGGCTCGCACAGACCCTCATCTGCTCAAGATGCTGCCTTGTGCAGACCACCCAGGGTTGTTCCTCATGGCTCCCTGGCAGCCAGCAGGATCAGGCACAGAGAAACTGCTGACAAAGTCTCATTTTAACCTAACAGACCAATTCCAAGCCACTTGGTTACCTTGGGGTTTATCTTATTTGGCAACACAGTCTGTAGAGCTTGATCAGTAACTAGCTTTCCTTGGAGCATTATGTATACATTTTCCTCTAATTTTAATTTTAATTTATTTACTGTGAGTAGCCTGGTGATTCTCAAGTCCCTCCTGGAGCTGCTTTAGCCATTCACAAGTCAAATCTGCAGGCCAACTCTGTTAATTGGCACACAGTGTGTACAGGTTTTCTCAGCATTTTTATTTTCCTATGAAATCAGATGTAACTTGGGAGCAATGTGGTATGTAAGGCTGCATTCTGAACTTCTGGCTCTTGTTATGGTTGGTAAGAATTTTGCTACAGACTTAAATGCTTTATTCCCCAGGCCTGTCTCAAGGTAATGACTCTGTCAGCTGGGGATATTCCCCAGGATTTACTCTAAGGCTGAAGATCAGTGCTTTAAAACCCAAAGTGTAATGATGGGGAAAACAACCCGCCATTGAATTTACCATGTTTTGGTGAAATATCGTGCAGCCTTACTTGCAGCTGATGAGATGTTAGTCCATGAGACCAAACATGGAAACCACGTGCTCTTTTCTTACCCAGACTGAAACAATTGCACAGTCAGGATTGCTGAGCACGGGTCCAGGCAGCACTCTGGGGCAATATGGCTCTTCTGCCTCTGGTAGTTGAGGACACAGACTCAGGTCCTCACCCTGCAAATAAACACCAGTCACCATAGGGTTCCTTCTGTATGGGGCTTTGATAAGAGTGTGGGCAATAAGGGTTTAATTGATCTCCACATCATCTTCCTGTCTTTTCAGGGGGCTCCTTAGTGCTCCTTACATTTTGTGAGAATGAGTTCTGTAATATTTCTGAATATTCAAAACTTGCAGTAATGACATCCATTTAAATAAACAGGTACAAAGCTTCAATAACTATGGAAAAATAGATAAGATGTTAATCATATTCTTACCACAATTTAAAGTCTAAATGACAGATACAGTAGTTTGTTTCTTAAAGACATGATATGCTATACTAGGACATGATGAGAAGTTATAAAAGGGCTCATTTTGTGCTTGGGACTGCACTGAGCATATTAAAGGACAGTTCAGTGGTCTGGAATCACTGACAATAAGATGAAATAGTTCTACATAGTCTTAGACACAGACACTTAAATAAAGGTATGACATTAAAATAATACTCTTTTAAAACTGTGGATAAAGGTTTGTGGTGGTGATTAAGTAATCCCGAGCCTCAACACAGTTTATGACAAGCAACACAGCTTAAAACTCCTTAAAGAGAAGAGTGTTCAAAATGAACTTTCAAAGTCCCTGCTTACAATCCCATTGATTTCACTGGTTCCCCAGGTCAGAAAAACTACTGGAAATATAAATGTGCTTGTTGGATTAGATTTTACTTTTGCATGGGCTTTCAGTCAATGAAAAAGTAAAAAATAAACTGTCTTAGGGTCCTAAGGTAAATTAATTAAATATTAGGGGAAAGAACAAGTGTAGGCCTATCATCAGTTGGGCCTATTAGCATTTGCCCTTGCCTTTTAAGTGGGCAGCTTGCTGTGAAACTTTTGTGTTTTGACTTAATCAGTTCAAGTTCTTAGGCAGACAAAAACCAGATTGACAACCAATTTGTAATAAGCAATGCAATAATGATGCTGTTTTTCCTGTTCTAGGTAAAGAATAAGTATAATTTACAGAGGACTTCATGCAAGACTTTCCCTAATTATTTCCCTAATTAACTCCTTGATTTTTTGCTTAGACTAATGTTGAGTTTAATTTAATTGAGTCCTTCTAAAGGAAAGGCTGCCAGTGCCAACAACCTTTCTGAGCTTATTGGGTTTGGAATTGTTCATAGCAAAAGCACACTTATGGTGACTGACATAACCCAAGGCTCCACACTAGCAGTTCAAAAGCAAAGTGTCATCCTGCTTGCTCAAATCAAAATAAACTGAAACAACATTACAAAGTTTGAATGCAACCAAGAAAGATGTATTTTCTCTATGAGGACTTAATTTGTAAAACCTTCCTACCCAAAAGCGATGGGAAAATTTTCCTGCAAATGGGCAACGTGTTATCGATGTAGCATTGTTTAAACCTCTTGCTGACAGTAGATTTTTTTTTTCTCTCCAAAAAGACTAGGATTTTGAAGTTGTGCAGTTCGGAATCTAGTCCATTTAAAAATCTGATTAAAAACTGGTATACTATTCTGTGGGTTTTATTCTTGCCCTTTTCTGTCACTTCCTATTACATTTTCTTATTTTAAAGAACAGAATTTTCTGTCCTTTTACTATGTGAAAAACCTGTATAAAACAAGAAAACTGATTCCTTATGCAGTAAGGGTCTTAAAAGTGCAGAGTGAGCAAACTTCAAAGGAAAAGAACTATTTTCCTCTATTATTTCAGTCATGTTTCTCTTAATGGCTAATTCTAAGAAAGAGAAGTAAACATTTCATGTGGGCTATATTTTTATTAACTATATGGTATGTCAATTTGCTGCCTTGGGGTTTTTTTTTTGAGCTAAGTGTGTGATCGAAGAACTTAGACAAGGTGGAAATTTCAAACAGCACTTACCAGGATTTAACTGCTTACATAAAACTTGATAGCACCTCTCACACTGACTTACATTCACTTTGGTGAAACTGTACTGCTTTTGAAAACCTCGTTTGTCTTTGAACAGGTACCTTTTGAATTTAACTAGAGCTTATTTCCAATTTCCATGAATCCACTGATTTATTGCTCTAAAAAGCTGGTCCAGGATCTTATTTGTAGCAGGTAGCTTGCTCATTTTTAAGATGGCATTTTTTGTCATCTTGGTAGGAATTAATTGAAATCAGGAGCAGTGCCACACTGTATGTAACAGCGTGAAAGGTCCTTAAACTCTATTGAAGAGACCTTCATGGATATTGGATTTTAATTGCTCATATGTATGCATGCTCTGAAGCATCCAAAGCTGCTAATTATTTGGGTTATTCTGGCCTGATTTGGAGATTATGAAAGGTTTAAGTCTGTGAATTATATCTTAATACATTTCTGAGTCTTACAACTACCTAATAGTATACCCCAACTTCATCTATCACTCACAATACTCTTTGAATTTTGAGTGCTTTTGAATTTCACATGTAGTTTTTAGGTCAGATAATATACAGTACCAACGTATTGTCTGAAAATAGGAATGGATGCCAACAGACTGGATAATAGGAAGTTTTTAGTTTTTTTTTTTTTTTNAGAGTACTGTATCTTGATATTTCTAGGAGTGTCCTGGCTTTGGGGACAGCTGTCATTTCATGAAGACTTTTCAGAGCATATCATAAAGGAGCACATACTGCTTTTGTGTGAAGATTTTGATATTGCTTTGTTGCTTCCTTTCATTTTATATAAAGATTCTTCAGACTTGAAGGTTGCTCTAATGTAAAGTATGAAACACCTCTGCTGTGAAGACAGGCTGAGGGAGTTGGGGTTGTTCAGCCTGGAAAAGAGAAGGCTCCAGGGAGACCTTATGCAGCATCCTGCCAGTACCTAAAGGGGGCATGTAAAAGAGGTGGGAACAGGCATTTCAGCAGGGCCTGTGTGACTGGACAAGGGGTAATGGCTTTAAACTAAAAGAATGTAATTTAGAATAGATATGAGTGAATTTTATGATGAGAGTGGTGAAACACTTGAAAAGGAGTCCCGTAAAGGTGGTGGATGCTCCATCCCTAGAACCATGCGAGGTCAGCCTGGACAGGGCTCTGAGCAACCTGATGTAATCGAAGATGTCCCTGTTCATTGCAGGGGGCTTGGACTAGGAGGCCTATACAGGTCCCTTCCAAACCAAACTATTCAGTGATTCTATTAGAAAGGGATTTTTTTAATCATGTCCCATCACTTTCTCATCTCCCATGAGTAACTCATCAGCCACAAATTCGTATTCATCCCGAATTCAAAGTGTCTCCTGCTGGTGGAAAGAGCCTGGGTTTGTGCCCTGCATTTCCACATTTATTGCTCTTCTGAGATGGACTAGATAAAGAGGATTCAGTCCTACCACTCCTGCAGTAGCTCTGTCTACCAAATTTGGAGTTGTTACATTGTCTAAGCTTGATGTATTGAGTAGATTGAAGGTGGACGGGAACAGAACCTACTCCAGGAGTTGGGGACCAGGATTCTCCTCCCAAGAAATTTTCGTCTTGCATAAATTTTCCTCATCACAGAAGGAAAACAAGCTCCAAAAAGAGTTTACAACTAGGTCCTTTATCTTTGACTAGTCTGCAAAATTCCACATTCCTCCATTCTTGCAGAATCCTAAAATCTATGGAAAAAGTGAAAAACCAGTGGAGAGAAGTTGCTGCATAAATATGGGTATTATTCTATGCAATGCTGTCTTCTCTCCTATTCAGAGGAGTTGGGGGGAAATGACACTGAGCATACTTGGAATTATTTATCTGCTCACCCTTTGTTGCTTAGTCTGACTCTGTTTACAGTGGTGCTAACAGAAGGATTTCTCTCACTCATATCCAAAGGAATGCTACCAAATACTTAGGCCTAGAGGTGAATTTGTTTAAATGAAAAATTATAGACTTAAGGACTTCTTATGATGCTTGTAATAAAACTGAAAAGTCCTTTAAATGCAGATCCATGGTAAAAGGAAGTGTTTATAAGCAGACATAAAGTGATGGATCTAATTTACACACTTTTCTATTCTATTGTTCATCTGTTTTATTTATGTGACATAATTTGTTGGTGAGACCAAAGCAGAAATAGACTTGAATGGCAACTTGTAGCTATTGCTGTAGGAATCTCTACAAAGCATTGAAATGGTAGAATGTATCTGAAAGTCTAAGTCCTCAGAAAAAAAATTCTCTTGAAAAGGGTCAAAGGAGTCCTTCTGGGTTTTTTTCTTAATGCGCTGTATTGGGAAAAATACATCACCATAATTCTATCCTGTTCTTGTTTTGGTGTTTGTCTCAGAGAGTGTAAGAGGTAATGATCGTAGGGCTCATTCTTGCTATGAAGGCACTAAGATTTTACCAACCTGTTGCTGACTGGGGAAAGAAGCGTGAGCACTTGTTATCTCATTTCGAGGACAAAGTAACTGTAAGGGTGAGTTTTACCAGTTGGTGGCCATTTCTCTGATTCTGTGGCAGAGTCCGAGTTCAGAGAATCATACAATTGTTAAGGTTGGAAAAGACCTTTAAGATCCAAGTCAAACCATCAACCCAGAACCACCACTATGGTCACCACTTCACCACGTCCTTTCTGTGAAAAATTTTTTCCTAAAATCTAATCTAAGCCATTCATTGCTCAACTTGAGGCCATTTCCTCTCGTCCTGCCACTTGTTCCTTGGGAGAAGGTATTTTGTGGTTTCTTTGTAGCTTTCCTTAGGCTGCTTGGAGGACTTTCAGCTGTGAGTTCTGTAAGCAATTCACAGTTTTATGATGATAAAATTCACATAAATCATGTCCAGTTAGTAGCATATAGTTCAGAAATACCTACCTGTCTCTCGTTTTGGTTTTCCATCAATAAGAATAGGTGAGCCCACTCTTAGCAAATGAGGGGATTAGTGACTGAGTTTTCTTTCAGCAGACCATAAACACTGTGGGATGAAAAAAGTTTAGCATCCTACTTGCAACTGCAAGTGATCCACAAAGGAGATTATGCTAATTAAAGCATACTGTTAAGGGCTAATTACTAAGCTGAGGCTTAGGTAGGCTTCCAGTTGTCAGGGAACAGTGGCAGGTAATTGGACAGTCTGAATGGTCATTCTGGTGTTAGAAGTGTAGAGCATCTTCCAGAGATTTGCAGTAGCCTGGCCAGCTGGTAGGACAGCAAATGTAGAGGATGCTAAACATTTGAGAAAAGGTTATTCAACAAAAGAATTAATTTAAGAAAGATTATTTTCCCTTATATGCTCCTGGAACAAGCTGCCTTAGTAGCTTTGTGGTTGCCTTCGAGGGATTGGAGTGATGTTTGATAACACAGCCAGGCAGGGGGCAGTTATCAAGGGAGAGGAGGAAATCCTCCGGGGGTGAGCTGGCAGGGATCAAGTTCCTAATAAGGGAATAGGCTCCAAAGGGGGCTTTACTCTCCATTCCCAGGAAGCGTGGGCTGGGTGTGTTAAAAGCGGAGCTTTCTCTTCCTGACAACTTCTTACGGAACTGCGCTTTTGCTTCCTTAAGAACTGGTCCTGACATAGCACATGAACTGCACAGCAGCAGGAAAATATCCTGTAAGTGTACTCGTAAAGAGAAAAGTTCAAGGAAGAGTGAAGCCAGCTCTGATTCGGTTATTTACCATCAATCAGACGGTTGCTTGGCAGGGAGTGGATGATTAGGAGCCTGGACGAGCTGAAAAGGGGCAGGAAGAGAAGTGGAGGCAGCATTCTTCCTATTTAAAGCTGCATCCCCTGAAAGGAGTGTTTGCAGACTGCGCTGGAGCTGGTGCTGAAAAAAGGACTCACAGACTTTGTCCTGGAACTGATGCGGGAAGGCAGAAAGACTCCACGGTTGGCTTCATGGTGCTAAAATAACTTTACGATTCCGTGCTTTTTGCTGCCCAGGGAGGATACATGTCTAATATCTAGGCATGATGGCAATCTGGGTACAAACGAGAACTTTTTTCATCCTCGCCGCTTTATTAGGCCGATTTGTAACCATAAAAGCGCAAGAAGAGGACGAGTACGACGGCGTGGAGTTTTTCTCCTTCCCTTTAGGAAAGTTATCAAAATCGCCTCTCTTTGCATATGCACTGTGCTTACTATGTGATTTGGCTAATAAGTGGAACTGAACACCTCCGGAGTACAAGAGTAAATAAGACTTTTGCTTTTATATACTGAATAGAGCGCAGAGAGGGTTTTGCGCTTTGGGCTTCTCCCCAGAAGAGCGAGAGAGGCTTGTCAAGGCGGGTTTTGCGGCGCTCGCTGCGGGCGCGGAGCGGGAGGGGCGCTCAAAGGCCAAGTGCTGCCCTGGGGCGCCGGGGCTGAGCCCCGCATCCCGCCGGGGCTGCGGCCGCTGGGAAGCTCCCAACAAAAGGAAGGGCTTGGGATGGGGCTGGAGAGCAGCCGGGCAGGCGAGCTGGGAGAGTAAACACCGAAGCCTCACAGGGCGGAGTCGTTTGCGCTGAACTACGTCTGCTTTCTCACATTCTTTGTTTTAGAGAAATGCAGAAACGTGGATTCCCCTTTCTTCTCCCTCCCCCGCTCCTTTCCCTCCCTCCCACGCCGCCCTTTTCTTTTCCTCCTCTCTTCTTTCCTTTTCCGAGTCCCTTACCCCTGGGATGCCACAGCCTCCCCTCCGCCCGGGGCAGCGGCGCTCTGTGCCGAGCTCAGGAAGGCAGGAGGGCTGGCGAGCTGCGGACCCGAGCCGTGTAACCTGAGCTGTCCTAGGCTGCTTTAGATCCGTTTTTATTTAATGGCATTTCAATGCCTGCCAGAGAGAAGTGATGGTCGGGAGAAGGCGTCCTGACTGTCCTCTTTCATCGCTCGGGATGGATGTGGCTGTGCTCCTGAAATGTGAGCGCACCGGCTCCGGGACAGGCTGTGGCCATTGTACTGAACCCCCTTCCGAGGCTTCTCATGTGTAGCATTGTCTTCTTTTCCAAATTATGCCCAACAAAGGGACTTTGTAGGGCTTTAGAATGCTCTGTAGGATGTATCCTGCAATCCAGTTTGCAGTGACTGTATCATGTGTTTTCAAGAACGTAATTCCTCTTGTAACTGCACTCTGTTAGTACGCTGGATTGCATAAGCGAGAAGTCGAAGCCTGATGAATAAACCAGGGCTATAATTCTGAAACTTTTGTTCTACAGAGCAAAACGAGACGGTACTGCCCGTGCAGAGCTGTGTGAGAAGTCCCACAGAGGGGGCACTTTGTATAAACTTGGGAGTGTAATTCATATACTTGCCATAAAGGGAGGCATATATTATGCATTTTTGGATTACATGTAATACCGAAGAAAACATTTCTGAAACTATTGATTTCCTTTTTGGTATCCATTTAGTAAAAATTATAGCATTTTGCCTGTTTCCAAAAAAGGGCAAAATTCTGTGAGATTTCTATGTGCTTATTACATGGCATTTACTAGTTTGTTGCTATTATGGAAATTATGGGATGAGCCAATAATGTAGCAACACATTCTGGGATGTACTTCCCATGCACTGAAGGCTGAGGAAATGGGAGAGATACGTGGTAAAGTCAGAGAACAAAATACGTTGTAATAAATTAGTGACATCTGTTTTCACTTACTTCACTTACTCATCTTCCTGTTTGAGAATGTAATAGCCTTTGTCTACCATGCGTCTGAAGAAGCACCTTCTCCAATATTCATTAAATTAAAAAAACCCTGAAGCTGTTTGAGTGGGGTGTGAGGTACGGTGCAGTGAGGATAGAAGTGGGGCACACCCTACACATTGGTCTGGTTTGATTGCATAAGCAAGGCATTTCAGCTTCTAATTAGTTCCTGTCGGAAGTCTACAAATTCTGCAAAGTGGGAAGGTTTCTACCCTTAGTTTGTCTTTGGCTTAGTGCTTGTGCAGAGGTCTAACATCAGTCAACACTGTATTGTATTGCAGGTGATTTTGTCTGTACAGCTGCTTCACTTCTCCTCATTCATCTGGTCAAATGAGTCACTTGAATATAGGTACAAATAGGTAAACAAATACTGGAGGTACCTGAGGAAGCAAGAAAGGCACTTCAGGAAGCTTAGATTAGGAAAAAACTATAAGACTTTCAGAAAGTATGTACACCAGGGTTTTACCAGAAATTTTTCATGACAGTCCCAAGGAAAAATGAGAAGGATTAAATACTGGTTGTCAACCTCAGTCTCAGAGGAAGAAAGAAATACCTTTTGTGGGAGTATGTTACAGAATTTATCATGATACAGGGAAGTGACATTAACTGATGAATTGAATATAATAAAACAAAGTGGTTTCAAAGAAAAAAAGAACTAATACTTCTTCAGACCAAACATACTGCTTACCAGTTTTGTTTGTTTATTTTTTTTTTCATTTACCAGTGTTGTAATGGCAGTTTATATATTATTTCTTTTCTCTTGGAACCATTGCAGATACCTCTTTTGCTCAAGAACACTGGTAGTGCTACATGGTGCACGCGCTTAAAATGCATGTAAAAAATGGGAAAAACAGGCACTTTCAAACCTAGTACAGCAAAACCAGACATTTTGAGACTGACTGGTTAAGTGTGCCTTATAATAAATAAAATCAGCACTGCACAATCCCAGAAGGATTGAAAGATACTGATTTTAATTTCTGGGTAGAGACCTAGTCTAGTTTTGAAATGTAATAGGGTCAAAATGTACCCAGGAGATGGCTGAAATTATGTGCTGTTTAAGCACTGAATGCTTGGAAACCCCGAACCTTTGGTGTAGGGATTTCCATACGCTGTCCAACCCTTCCTCAGGGTTTGGGATTCAGGAAACTACTAGCAGAAGCAGTGCATGCTTCTGAGATCCTTTCTCATCCACTTGGCTGTGTAAATATGATGGCTTATTTCTAAAGTTTTGTGGTGTATTTTTTTTTTTTGTTTGTTTTGTTTTTGTTTTTTTTTTTTTTGTTTGTTTTTTTGTTTTGTTTTAACATGAGAAAACACACCTTCATTGCAAAATCCTGAATCACATCTGAAATTGTGGGAATCAGCTCGTTCAAGAAGAATTGTCTGTGCTGATTCCACGTGGGCATGGCAGTGATGGTGTATTGCCACCATCTGCCACTGCTGCGATCCTGTACTTGCCTTTAAGTTCTCCTCAGTTTGTGCAGCATACCCTTGTCTGAATTTTGTGGTGAATTATCTTTCCTTGTTCCCCTCTTGTGGTGTCAGCCCTTCTTCAGCTGAGATCAGTGTGAGCCCTGGTATTGATTTAAAAGTATCTAATTTGCCTTGTTTGACAGCATGAGCAAGCAGAAACAAAGAATGGTCGCTGCTCTGTTTGAATTAATGATCCTCATTGCCTTCTTTGAATTCTCAAGGTCTTTCATTTTGTCTGGAAACCATGCAAAGGAGAGAGGAGAATAGACTGACTTTAATGGAGACAGAAACAACTCAGCTCATTTAATGGAGGCTATTAAATAAATCCATTATTCCCTCATGGATATGGGAGACATTAGGGAGAAATGATGTTACTACATTGCATAGTTTTCATAGTGGAGCAAGGGCTGGGAGAGGTGAAAGTCTTCCGTAGCTGTGAGAAAGTAGAATTATTGAGCATTCATGCCAGATGCTTCTTTAGTTTTTATGGGTCTTTCATCTTTGTAAAGAGTCCTCACAGCTCCTAAGGACAATCATACTCTATCACTCTGTATCAAAGGTTCAAAAAACTTCCTGTTTTGCCACTTCTCACAATCACAGTGAGGATCTGATGATACTTAGAATTATAGAGTTGTTCAGGTTGGAGAAGACCCTTAAGATTATCGAGTTTATGCAGCACTGCTTCAGCAGATGGGTACTCCTGCTCTTGTCTGTGACCTTGCTGCGACCATTGATAAAGATCTCAAACAAGGCTGGGCCCCACGAAGAACCTTTGGAAACACCACTAGTGACCATCTGTGAGCTGGATGCAACTGCATTGCCCTTCACTCTCCGGTGGCCATCCAGACTGTGTTTTACCCAGTGGACAGTGCACCCATCCAAGCCACAAGCAGCCAGGTTCTCCAGGAGAATGCTGTGGGAAAGAATGTCCAAGGCTTTACTAAGTTCTGGGTAGACAACATCCACAGCCCTTCCCTCATCCACTGAGTGGGTCACCTTGTCATAAGAGGAGATGAGATTGGTCCAGTAAGACCTACCTTTCATAAACCCATGCTGGCTGTACCTGATCCCCTGGTTGCCCTGTGCTTGATTTCATTTTTCCCCTGAAGCTGCAGATCCCCAGATCACTCTCTTACATCTGTGGTTCTGCTTTCTTAGTGAGAAAGCATGCATGTGTGTGTGTGTGTATTTCAGGGTCACAGCAAGTAACTCAAAAGTAGAAATTATTATAGCCCTAAAAAAGCAGAAAATGGGAATTCAATATCCATTAAAAAGAAAGTCATAATCCTTTGGGGACTAGCTCATTGACTTTTAAATATTTGGCTTTCCTGACTGTAAGTGTGGGAAAGAGACACTACACAGAAATTTCCACGGGAAAAGTTCTCAAGGGGATTCCTTCTGCTCAGACTGATCAAACTTTTCATCAAAATCCTGCAACACATAAAATTGAGGGTCATGTTGAGCTATCCACATTAACTTGCAGTTTCTTTGGAAAATACCTTGTGACTGAAGAATAATTGCATGCTGTGTTTGTTAGTACAGATGTTTTTTTCCCCTACAGTGTTTACAAATCTAGATTCTTGCCAGAGAAACGAAATGGTCATTTCATGCTCTTATTCACATTTTGACATGCTCAGTCTGCATTTCTTGGTGAAGTCCTTTCATCCTCTCAATTTGTTTCACTATGGCAGTGTTACACTGCTTGATTTGTTCATGTAGAACATGCAGGATGGATCCTGTTTAACAATAGTTAGTTAAAAATAAGTCTTTTTCAACTTGCTAACTCTTTAGAATGTTTCAGAAAAAATAAATGTCCACCTAACCCCTTGACTGGTTTTAAGTGCACCTGGGAAACCCTGCTTAGGAACAACTGGAGCTGAAGTAGTATTTCCTATGTGGGTAAACTGTGAGTTGTGATTTTTCTGTGATTAGAACTAGAACTGATGAACTCACCACATAAATTGGTTTTTGGTGTTTGCCGAAAAAAGGCACGCAGGGATTCTTGTATGTGCAGGAGGGCAGAAACTCGGGATGCAGATCTTCATGCAACACTGTGATCCTTTAAAGAAACTGAGCAGATGTTCATGGCCTGTGTACAACTATTTTTCCATATACAGAGAAAGGCAACGAACTCTGTGCCAAAAAAATAACAAAGTAATAATAAAAAATAGTCGAAATTCCAGCTGGAGGCATGTGATCTATCCTTATATGTACACTGATTGTTTCGCTCATGTTTGTCATTGTGACCCTGCACATTTTTGTGTGTAAAGTCCTGATGATATAATTTTCCCTAAAATTCTTCTTAGAAAGAATAAATCAAAATGCTAATCTAGTGGATTCTCAGTTAGGTCAGGGAAGAGATAGGGTTTACACTTAAATTTATAGACAACCCCCCTATTCTTAATCTAATGCCCAGGACAAAGCCAAGTATCCTTTAGTGTAAAATGAATAAAATAATCAGATTAACTTGGAATTTCAGTTTTTGACAAAGGCTTCTTGGAGTTTGAACTTTCAGAGCACGAGGAAGGATTGTTGCACTGCCTGAAATCTCAAGCTGCAACAGACCCACCTTGTTCAGCCATCCTTTGAATGCCCTGGTGAGACTGTCATGTGCAGAGGGTCAGGTATAATTTGAACTGGAATGTTGGATAAATTAATTCCAAGCTTAATGAGGAAAATAAATTTCTTTCAGTAGCATAAAATAAACCTGGTACTTTCAAGCTGGAGAAAAATGGCTTATGAGTCACATAACACTTTGAGGAATAGGGGTACCCCAGAGGGCGGCAACATGTACTAAGCCATATGCAATCAGTGGACAAATAATGTGTGTACAAATCATATCTTTTCTCTGCATTTGTTTTTGGTCATGGGTTGCATTCTGTGATTCTACACTTTTCCTAACCTAAATTCAGAGAAATTTGAAGAGTAAGTGCTGTTGCTGAACTACCAGAAAGGACAAAGCAGTGATGTGCTCTATAGAAAGTGGCACAATTTTCTCATATAAATTCTTATTTTATAATTTGCGTAATAATTATGAAAACAGTGACAGGAAGCTTTGGATGCCGATAAGCCCTTCATGCTGTGGTAATTAAAATATCCAAACCGTTGCTTACAATTATCTCTTCTTGGTAAGCAACATACATTTTTCATAGCCTGCTGTGCTGCCTTTTATTCTTGCAGTGAGAAACAATTCCATTATTCCGCTATCCCACCCGCATTTGCTGCAGAAAGGTCATGTGTTACATAAGCATGGAGACTAAGAATGATTGTCAGAGGGCCAGTGGTGGGATGCTCTCAGTGCAGGGCGCTTCTATTCACGCAGACCCTTGGGATCCTGTTTATTTTAGCCACTGAAGATGGGTCTTGTCTTCAGAGAGCTGTTCTAGGGCTGTTCCTGGACCATGCTGCTGCTGCCAGCTGAAACTTGGTTGGAGTTTGGACAATTTGCCTTTTTCTGCAGCTTTGTGTGAGTTGTGCAGTGATCCAATGAAGTTGTTTCTGTACTGAAAAATGTCCACAGTATTTTGTATCTTCACTGGTTTTCATCTATAGCCTTTGGACTATGTAGTGGTGGCATGGAAGGACTAAAGAATTAATCTGAATCTTTGTACCCCTCTTGCCCCTGTTCTTTGGATAATGTGGATGAATAGAAACACAAACAGCGACTCTGATACTGCTGGCAGGAATTCAGAGTTTTGGACATGAACTCATTTAGAGTAAGAACACAAGAGTCAACTGTCTCCCTGAGGCCTGCTCCCCGCTGTGCTGTAGATGTCTGGCAGAGAAGGTCCATACAGTATCTTCTCCAAACATTCTTTGGTCATTAAAAGCTTGCCAACATCCTTCAGCAAGCTGACCATCTGAAGTGAAGGGTTATAGGCATAATGACAGGAAGAGATTAAGGGAGATAGAATCATCAGAGAATCACAGAATGATTTAGGTTGAAAGAGATATTAAAGAACATCCTGTCCCAACCCCGTGCCATGGGCAGGGACACCTTCCACTAAACCAGGTTGCTCAGAGTCCCATCCAGTCTGGCCTTGAATACTTCCAGGGATGGGACATCCACAGCTTCTCTGGGCAACTGTGCCAGTGCCTCACCACCCTCACAGGTGAGAACTTCTTCTACAGGTAACCTCAGAGGTTATGCTGAGCACTTTGTTTAAAGCGGTTCTCTCTCTTTCAGGAAATCATAGACAACCTTGATTGATATTAGATCCCTTTCTGGTCTGATGTCTCATGTCTCTTGTCAGGTTAAATATCCCAGTAGATCAAGAAAAAGTATATAAGTAAAAAATTGAAGCGGAAGCAGTGAACAGAAGCTGAAATAGCTTGATTGCCTCTTTTAGACTCTTTAGAGAGTTCTATCAAAACTTTTGATCTAATAAAAATGTGATGTAATGTAATAGTGATTGCTATCCTGTGGTAATTTTTTATGTGCTACTTTCTATCTACTTTAAAGTGGTTTTTTTCCCCTCAGCTGCGGTGCCTCAGATTTCCCAAATATTGAACCTCACATGTTCACTGGTTGGGTAACAGCATCCCATGGCACATTGTGGAGATAAGTAATTGAAATCTCCCTGGTAAGAGGAACTTGCATTGGACCAGGATATAGCATTAGGTTCGTGAGGTGTCAGGGTGATTTAGCCGTCTTCAAGCCATCCATGCTATTCCAGAAAAAATGCAGTTGCCCTGAATTATAAACATTCAGACTCAAATTATGAATTACAATTATGGGTAGCAAGTATAAACATGGATTCTTATTATTTTTCATAAAGTATTATCTAGTTTTGTCTTTCTCAGTTACATAAATGATCATCCTGTTGGTGGGAAAGATGTCACTGTGTAGCTGGGCCATCTCACTCCTCTAAGGCTCCTGGAGGTTTCCTGCAAGTCCTCTGAATAACCCTCAGTGTGTCCAAAGCTCGGAGAACAGAAGACAGAGGGAAGCAAGAGGCAGATATTTCCAGAGGTGTGTTGGGTGTGTGGTAGGGCTTGTACCTCTAGAGGAGCCCTTGGCTCCGTGCAGGTGAGGAGTTACTGTCCTCTTGTGACTTTGTGCTGTGGGAAGGACAATTTTCCACTACTTCAGAGACACAGACAAAAATACCCCCTTTTCTCTTTATTAATTTTCATTCGAAGGAGTGGTTTTTTAATCCTTAAAAATCCACCAGCAAGCACACTCTAATGCATGCATTGAAAATCTAAAAGAAAAGATAATCAGCTTCTCAGCTTCATGATGCAGTGGTTGACGGTGTCTTTACCTCATGCAGAACATACAAGAGCTTTTCACATGCTTGATGATGTTTCTAGGCCTGTGAAGCATTAAAGCACAGTTTACAATGAAGGGCTTACAGGACAAAATCATTGCATGGTGCACACTTTGTATCTTACAGCCCATAATGTCAGATTCGTTTGCCATCCTGTAGTTTGTAGAACTGAACCTTGAATTGTGTAAGGAGTGAGTGGAATGCAAGTGACAGCAACTTCTGAAGACACAGCTAGGGCTCACAGCCCAAGCATTAGAATCATAGCACAAAAAACTCCAGCTTGTTGGGATTTTTTCTGTGGTTGTTTTTTTTTTTTTTTTCCCCCTCTTTAATCTTAGGAAAAGACATTCCATTTCAGATGTCATGCACTAGGAAAAGAACACAATTCTAAATGTAAATATCTGTTATTTAGAACTCTTTCAAATCAGAAGTGTCCAGGTCTGTAAAGCTCCCAGTGTACATGCTTAAGTTTTTAAAAGAAAGTAACATGTGTTTGTAACTTATTTCATGTTAAATTTTAAAGTAGGGCAATGTAGAGTGTGTTATTTTATATATATACTTGTATGTTACGTTAGATTATGTTTTATATAAAATGCACTGAATATATGTAAGTGTGCCATCTTCCCACTGTATGGGAACTACATTGCAAAGCAAATGTATCTCCCTGGTGAAAGTAATGGAGGATGATTTCCAGATGTTTAAATGCTTGCTTTGGCAAGAGCCAGAAAGTGCTGGAACACACATTGGCGGCACCAAGGGAAGGACCTGATGTAAGAGGCATGGAGCCTGGTGGCAAGCAAACAGAACATGGAAAATGGAGCCATGCAGGGAAGGAAGAGCCAGCATGACAGTATGGCTGCTGTGACAGCACTGAATCCTGGAACGATACCAACAACTGGCAGAGTGCTGGAAACCTACTGCAGAAATTGGGACTGTGGTTAGACACATTGTTCTTTACTCATTTTTTTCTTTTTCCCCTCCCTTTTTTCTATCTGTAATGATGGAAAATGTAATCTAAAACTGGATGCTGAATTTGAGGAACTTGGGCACACTTTGATTTTGTGTTGTTACTGTGAAGGGCTGTCCTATGAGTTTGTGCAGCCCTGAGCACAAAGCACCCTTCATGTCCAACGAAGCCTTAGGGTACTGCTGCAATATACATACTGAGTCATTGTGCTAATAATACATTTCTGGAATTGCATGGATTTTCCTGTTGAATTGCTGGTTTCAGAAGTGCAGTCTGGCTCCTCAGCAAAGGAATCTCTAGGTAGTGAATCACCTGCTGGCTGTAAAGTTTCAGTAGGCTCCTCTTTGTGGGGCTGGCTGTCTTTGTAGTGCACACACCAAAGCTCTGCAGCTTTACCACAGTACAGCAGAGCACTCCCCCTTCTTGGTTTGTTGATATTTTGTTATTCTTTTTTTTTTTTTTTGGAGTGATGGGGAGAAAAGGGCTAAATCTCAATCTCTTCAGGCTATATGTGTTTTCCCTTATGTAGAGTGCCCAGGCCAATCAGTGTGAATGGCACTGCCCTAATTTTTTGGATTAAACATCTAATGGTTTTAAAATTGAGGAAATGGAGCACTTAGTTCTTGGGGTTGGCTTTTTTTTTTTT
>VXAU01002749.1:2082080-2128529 GCA_013399695.1 Formicarius rufipectus
TTTTGATTAAGACATTGCATTTCTCTCTTTCATATGCTAGTGTCTCTTCCTCTGAGCAAGAGGAACAGTGACCATGGTGTTCCTGTTCTTTCCTCATGCCCCACCTGGCCTCAGCTCTGTCTCTGGTGGTGACCTTCCAGCACTGGTTCAAACTGGGAATTTCCTAGTTCTTAATTTCTCATTCACTCCAAATTTGTTTTTGTTGTAGGTGAATTACTTTGAGGGTAAAAATGGAGAACTGGTTTACTTAATACTATTGATTTCCATTTGTCAAACAAACAATGATTGATGAGTCCTAACTATGATTTTGAGTTGAGCTGATTTCTACATTGGAAAAACTAAATAAACACGTCTATTTTTGTTTTCCTTGATAGATTAACATGCAAGTAAGAAAATTGATTAATTTCAAATTAATCTTTTCAACAGTGAAATTTTATTCTCACAACTAAGCTGATGGTGAAGTGGAAATTTCATTCTTGTATGCTTAGCAATGAACTACTAACCATAGATATTTAACATGTAGTGGAACTGCTTTTCTAGAAGTAGGCATTGAAATAGCTTGAGGGAGAGCCACCTGTGCAGATTTTGTGAGTAACTGGGATGATAAGCACTTTCTTTGAATGTAATATTAGCAGGTTTATTTGCAGAAGAAAAATATTGGTTGAGAAAATGTGGACTGAAACTTTTTTTAAAATTTTTTAAAATGCAGCTCTCAGTAGCTTCATGTGTTTTATTTTTCATCTGGTTTGAAGTAGTGTAAATTCAGAGCTTGGGAATGAACAGCGTTAGGAAAATTGCTTGGATTTTCACCTTTTCTTGAAGAGGTTGTGCCTGGTGTTGGTGCTGAGACCCAGGAGAGGTTGGTGGTGCCAGGGTGACATCCAGGCTGTCACTGTGTAAGGAGCCTGCTCCCTTCCTTTGGGCTGCTACCTTGACACGCTAAGCCAGCCCTTGTGATTTCTGAAATCGACCCAGAACCACTGAAATAAAGGCAAGTCACCATTTATTTACTTCAGTTTTCATGTAGGAGGCCTACCCCAGGCTCCAGGCAACCTGCCATCAATTATCCACACAATTCATAACAATAAAAGCAAAAAAGCAGTAAACCATACCCACATTTGCCAACTGCCTTGATTTAGGGGAAGGGAAATCATCCAGCCTCTTGCATTCCCTAAGGCCCTACAACTCGACCCCTGTCAAGCATTTGTTCCAAAGACAAGCTCTGTCTGTGCTGGAGTTAAAAATGTACATGTTAATATGTTCCAACAGATCATGAAATTTTCTAGCTTACAAAGCTGGCTGTGCCAAGCTCTTCTTCTATAGACTGTAATTTCCTCTCTGAAGAGAGAAGAAGCATCTGGACCTACTCAGTCCCCGGCGCAGGGCTCGTCCACGTCAGCAAACTGGAGCTCCACTGTGACTGCCCAGGGTCAGCTGTGGACTGCCTGGAATCTCCTTATTAAACAAGCCCAGAGGTTTGGATCTGGACCAAACCCCTACAACTGAACAGGCTGGGACATTCGAAAAGTCCTGTTTCCATACCAGAACTTGGTTGCAAACGGTCATCGATGCGTGCTCTGAGTCTCAGACTTCAAGCGCAAAACCTTATCCAAGCATAACTAGGATTAAAAACACAATTAGTGGAGGGGTCTGCTTTCACTCATCTCTCCAGTAGAAGAGGGAATAGACTGTGTTTAACTTTCGTGATTAGAATCAAACTGGAGTTTAAAAATACCTCGGTTTCTTTGCAAAAATTTGTTTAAAACTTACATTCTCAGCCACTGTCGCTTGGTAGAAATTTTCCAGTAATTACACTGCTGTCAAAGGCCATTCTTGAACTGTGGTAATATAAAGTTATAATGTATTTGGAAGGAATAGTAGATTATTAATTTTGGGGAGAGCATGGTGTGGTATCTAATTTCAGTCCTGGTTGTGTCTCCATGATTCTTTCTAGATGACTATTCTGACTTTGCTGAGAGAAAATATGATAACATTATTCTTGGCACCAAATTAACCCAAGGATTATTGGCTACTGACATGCTAGGGTAGATGGAGATACAAAAATGGGATCCTCAGCACATTAGTCAGGGAGACTGGAACAAGCTGCTTTCACTGGAGAGTTGTCTCCTGACATTATTGCCTCAAAAACCCCCAAACCCCATGCTGAAAACCCAACACCAGTCTGCATTTTGTGATTTTTCAAGGTGCTCTGTTGGAGGCCAAATCCCACCCAGTATGTTTCTGAAAGTCTTGGTTGAGCAGTACTGGAACTGGTCACATCTGCAGTAGATTCTCTGGGATTAGTTTTCAACACCAAATAATTTTGCAGTATATTTTTCCTTTGATTGCAATTTCATACTCGGGTAAATAATGCCTGAAAAAATGTACTGTCAAGTCAGATCATTTGACTTACTGTCCTGACAGTTCTCTTTGCAAGAGGCGGATCTCAGAATAGATCTTCATCTGGTGTAAATTAAAGGGCTACCATTACTTCAGTGGAATAACTTATGCAAACCAAAGGTCTGCAACGTTATCCAGAGACCAGGTGTGCCACATGTTTGGGTTTTTTCCCTCACTGTCTGTAAAAATATTTAATGTACATATTAATGACTGGAGTGCTCCTAGTGTGGTGATGATCTGTTCATTGTGGTGTGAATGGCTCCTGCTCATCACAGTTAGAAATCATGCAATGAAAATATTATCCTTGCTAATGCTTACCTTGCATGTAAAGTACATCCATGAATCTGGAAATATTCCCTGACTTCCAGGCTGTAGTTTTGGGGCTAGGAAAACCTCTCAAAATGTACACATTTTTAAATGGAAAAACAACAACTAAAAATGTAACAAGTTGTTGTTTTCTACTTTTTGGGTCCTCATCCAGTGCAGCCCTGAAAAGCCTTAAAGTGAGGCTTGGATTAGGGCCTCATTCAGTTGGTGGGATGGTACTGAGTTCAACAGTTCTTTCTCCTAATTGGAGAATGTGAGAGAGACCATTTCTTCCCCCCTGGATGAGAAGCTGGGCTCAATTTTGCCCTCGTATTGAATGGTCAGTTGATGCTGTTTCAGGTATCATTTAACGTTATGCATGGAAACAGCTGAATTTAGAGCCCTGTAAAGTTTGCACCAGAGAAAAGACTATGGGTAATGAAACAAGCAGGTTTCAGTGTATCAGTTGCCATTCTGTAGTAGGCAAGTTAATATTTTCACTGACACCACTGTAAACTTTTTGAGAGAGGACCAGTTCTTTTTGCATGATCCCTCAGGAGTTGGGCAAGTCCTCACTAGGACTCCCAAGTGTTGCCATGAAATAGATTCCATGATTCTTTAAAAACTACTAATAGTACTACCTAAAAGTAGCCATGGGAGACTTGTTTGTCTCCTCATGACTGAAATGTTTTATCATTTAAATAAAGCACTGGGATATCATCAAGCTTATGGTCCAGTAAAATGAATAAAATCAGGCAAATTGTGTCCATGAATAACATGTTGTTCTTTCCCATGTGTTATGTCGGACAGAAAAGCAACTGATAAGATAACATTCAGATAAGGGAACTGTATTTATATGAATTTCTTGAGATTCTGTAATCTTCTGGAGGCAAAAAAATTCCCTGATTGCTGTGTGGCAATTCTTAATAGACTTGGGCAAACTCTGAAGAGTGTATAAATGAACTTGTGTATGGGGGGCAAAAGTAAAAAATATTTATTATGTTGATGAATGAATATTAGAGTGTATCATGTAAAAGAAAAACAAGACATTGTGAATGTTGGCGTAGTGAGATATCATTTACTGTCTTCTATACCAGAACTTAGTTGCGAAAGGTCATCGATGTGTGCTCTGAGTCTCAGACTTCAAGTGTAAAACCTTATCCAAGCATAACTAAGATTAAAAACACAATTAATGGGAATTTATGGGAACATTTAGGAATAATTTATGCTTTAAAAATTCTTTCTTTTCTGGGCAAATTTTATTTCCAAAGAAGAGGCAGAAAATACCATAAAATGAATTTAACTTCTTTTGACAAATTATGCTTTTGATTAGAGCAAACTTTTTTTACTAGTCAAAAATGTACTTAGAAGTTAAGCTTTTTAACACTGTAGTATTTCTGAACAAACCACCATATCGATGTATTCCTCAAATGAATCAGATAAATAACCTTCATGTCTTCCACTGCATCTGTAACTGCTGTGCCCCAAAGCCAGGGAGACCACTGTCCACGCTAGACCACTACCATGGATGGTCCCAGTGTTCCTGACCTGATTCAAAATTTAAGTAGATGAGAAAAAATGGACACAGGGCCAAAGAATTCACAAGTCATAAAACAGGAGTTTGCTGTTTGCTGGTTCCTTGCTTTGCAGCATCACACGCCCAGCACTGGATTGTTGGGGGAGGACCAGGAGCGAAGAACTGGGGAAAAGGGAAGGGTACCTTTCTTTCAGCCTTGCACTAAATCAGCACACATTTCAATTAAAGCATAGGGGTTTCCTGCGCTTTTTAAGATCTTCAATTTCTGTCCTATTTAGTGTTTTCTAGAGTTGGCTCAAAGCTAAGTAATGGGGTTGAATATAAGTTACTGTTTACAATTATGTATTGATTAATAATACACCTTGTCTTCTAGAACAAAAATCATCAAGGAAATGTGCATAAACAAAGTGAATTAATGGCATGACCTACTTTTGCAGTTAATGGATTATCCTAATGAGATACGTTTTTTTTTCCTCAAAGTAATTCTCTTCCTTCCCAATCTCCCCCCAGTTGATACACATAGTTTGGGAAAATGGCAATACCAAGTATGACACTGACATCAGTTTTCTAAAATTCTGTTCTGACAAGTATTGTTTTTAGTTGCATCAGATCCTCACAGAAGTGCCATCAAAGTATTTTGTGGCCAGTATGGAAAGGCAGGAAACACTTTTAACCTTTGTGGGCTGTGGTGTTTGTTTTTATAGCTCTGGATTAAAACACTCATAGCGTCGGTATGAGAAGGCACTTATTTGATAATACTCAAAAACTTGGCATCACATCAGTTTCCATAGTTGCCTTTCCATGTATTACCCTGCTGCTGTTTCTTTTCCTGTGATCCAGGTAGCACACTCTGAGTTATCTGAGGAGGTGGAACCCTTGTCTTTAGAAGTATCTCTCCTGTGGGTGTAATGGTAGAAGGTCTCTCTAAAAAAAAAAATCACTTTGTGTATGTTTATAAATGAGTTAAAATGTTTCATGTATATATTTATTTCTTGTAGTAGCTAATTAGGGCATTCTTTGACTCCAGCGCTAGAAGAATGAGAATTTAGAGTTCTAAATGTGAATATGAGTTGTGTAGCTCTTCACTTGGAAACATTTCTGAATTTAGGCTTGTTTGTCACAGTGGTCTAAGGAGAAAGATCACAGGTTCTTGCTTGTATTTCTTAATGAAAACAACAACACAAAAAAGTTTTGCTTTCCCACTATAAGGGATCTCCTTTGGTTGTGATCACAGCAGCATAACTAACTGTGTTTGTAGCAGTTGATCCTCTTTTCACCTGGCAAAGGTTTCATGTGGAAAAATCACATTTCTCTTGAAGTTAGGGAAGGGACTAACGATAACAAAAGTTTATAGAGTAGAAGAAATAAGCAGAACTTACTAGGTAGTGTTTAAGAGTAAAATCTGTTCAAAAAGTGCACACAGAGAGGTTAAAACTCACCTGTGGAATGTGTAAGAAGGAGAGCAGGGTTTCTCAGCCAGAGTAAAACCAAGCAGCCCCGAGGCAACAAGAAGTCAGTTTTTCAACTGAAACAACCACACCAAAGGGTGAAATGTCCTTGCAAAAGAACTCCTTTGAGGAAAGGACAAGGTACCACAAACAGGGGAAGGGGACATCTTTAGCTGGGCTTGGCAATGACTCCTGAGAAGAAATCAGACCAAAGTAGTAAATTTTCTTAGCCATTGTCTTCTGTCAGTCTTCAGCATTATGGAGAGTGTCAAAATAAGACATGCAGTGTATTCCAGAAACTTCTGACTGAGAAGACCAGGGATTGGTCACTTTCTAGTAAAACTGGGTAAAAAAAAAAACCAATATAAAATATTCATGGAGTATCTCAGAAAAGAACTGAGACTTCATTCCAGTGAATGAAAAGGTAGGTGATTGAATGTGTCCTTTCAGTAAAGCTGCATGTGATATATATGTATTTCTAAGTAATAGATACCTCACTGAAAAATATCCAAAAGACTTTTAAAAATTATTAGCAAAATAAGCTTATCAAATTTAACTTGTTATCCTTAATTTTTGCTGTATAATGAATCTTTTTATAGTCCATTTATTTTACAATTTGAATTCTTTTTTTAAGTAAAAGTGCCATGAAGTCACATTGCTGTGAGATATAAACTGAATCTAAAGCAGATGACTAGAAAACTGCCAGATGATGTAAATCTAAAAAGTAAACTTGATTTATTGGTAATATCCTTTGCAGCACTCTTGCTTTGCTTTCTGAATCTTTAGTGGAGTAGGGAAGACTTTTCTGAGGCACATAAGAGGGGGCTCTATTCAGCTTCAATCAGATGGATTCACTTCAAAATCAGGTGAAAGGAAGCCCAGTCCCCTCACATTTTTCAAAGACATGGCCAGAGAGGCAGATAAAACACAGTATCACCCTTGGAAAAGTCTGGGAACAAATTTCCTTGCAGGGAACAGAACTACATGACTTCTCACAAGGTATGATTAGGCAAACAATGGTGAAATAATTACAGAATCACAGAATATCTCGTGTTAGGAGGTACCCACAAGGACTGTTGAGTCCAACTCCCATCATAACATGTCAACACTCAAATCAATACTGCTATCAAGAAGGAAATAAACTGAGAAAAACAATAGATTTCAGTTTGGCATTGAAAATACTTTCCAATTTTATAAAGTCTGTTAATTTACACAAATTAAGTGTTAAATGCTGAATTTATCTTTCCAACTTAGTGCAGGCTAAGGTCAAATTTCTGCAGTGACCTCTAGTTGGCCTACCAAGAAAGAGAAGGGGAAAGAATGTCCTTGATGAGTAGCTGTCCTCACAGTATCTCAGGGTGAATAGACCTACTATTTTGGAGAGGTAAAGATTTCAGTGTTCTAAATTGGGAGACATGTAGGCCTGAATTTGAAAGAAGCAATTTATTTGCCCTTTTTACTTCAGGTTGAGTGGTGGTTGTACATCATTTCATTAGAAAACAACAATAAAGGAACTCTTTCCAGCTGAACAACCCCAAAGAAGGGACAACTTTCAAATATTACACATTCCTCAGCCGTAATAGAGGAACAAAGTAATATTATATAACGTAGAGTTGTTTTGGTTTTTTTTAGAACTTCAAAGTACTTAATATCTTTTGATGGAATTAGTTATGTGTAAAATATTTTATGTAAATTATATGTCAGATTAAAATGTTGCTGTTTAATGGTGCAATGGAAAATATCTCCTTAAATCCTGAATTTCATAAATAATTTTCTTGAACATTAATCATAACAAAAACGTAGCATTCTCAAATTTTATGTATGCATTTGAAATACCTTGGAATATATACACAATATATGTAGACTACAGAATTTATGTAATGCAAAGGTAAGCAATCCTGATCTCCTTTGGAGGAGAGTATACAGGAAACTTAGCAAATTCTGTCTTCTCTGATTTCATTCAATGAACAGAAAAAGAAAAGCAGCAGAAAAAAAAAACAAACCAAATTTCAAAAGTGGTATCTGAATCTTATTAACATTAGTGAGGCAGGGTGTGTGCAAACTGTGTCCCTGATTCCTTTATGTGGGATGCCACATCAGATGTGTTAAATACTGCAGAATTAGCCAGCAAACTCTGCCTTTTCTCCTGAAGGCACTACGTATCAGCAAAATATTTCCAACTTCATTAAAATTTACAGCAGATGGTTCATGCTAATTATGCAGGCTGAATACCTGGTAAAACATTTTCATGTTCCTAACACAAAAAAGCCCCCCAAATTATGGTTTAAGGCTCTAAATAATTTTGCAACTAGAAGATTACCTAATGTTTGTATCTGAATTCAAACATCAGGCTTTTGCAAAGCCAGACATGTGCAAGCTGAAGCTGGAGTTGAGACAAACCAAAACATAAGTTATTCTACAAATATTAAAAACCTCCCAGCCCTGTGTTTAGGTTATTCAAAAGTAGCATGAAGCTTGCAAACCACTGCCAGCTACAACCCTGAATATAACAGCATGACCAAACCTGCTGGTGAAGCCATGTGACAGCCTGCTGGGTGCAGACAGGCATTTGCACTCCCCAGAAAGGTGATATTCTGTAAGCCAAGACAGAACCCTAAATATTGTAAATAAATTGAGGATCAGTTAGTACAGAAATGAGTGAATTTCAACTACTCTTACCTTAGTCAAAGTGGTTATGCAAACACTATATGTCTCTTTGTCTGTCTATCTATCTATCTATCTATCTATCTATCTATCTATCTATCTATCTATCTATCTATCTATCTATCTATCTATATCTATCTATCTGTTTCTCTAGAGGGCTTTTTCTTCAATTATTGTGACTTATATAACTGTTCTTTAGATTTATGTTAAATAGAAAGTAAGTTGAAGTCTTTCCAGATTATCTTTAAGATGTAGGAAACAATTATGATCTTGCAAGCCAGGGCAATTAAATAACATGAGTATAAAAATTTAAATGAGGCCTTTGCCCACTTCACATGTGCTGGGACTGTGGGCAATAAGTTGCTGTATGGACTCCATCCCAGGAGCACTGAATTGGTTTCTCCATTTTGTACAACCTACTTATTTTAATTCCATCCAGCAAAATACTGATGTGTATGGTTTACTACAGAGTCATACTGAGGCTATGCTGGACCTGGGACATAACAATTGCCTAAGTTTAGGCATTTAAGGGGGGCTGTTTGAGAAGCTGTAATGTGTCTTGCTTTGCCTCCAGAACAGCAGGGACCCTCCTGTATGTCCTGGGTTGTATCCATCAGCCTTACTTAGAGGTTTTGCACAGCTTGGCATCCAAAATATCACTAGATGACCTATATTTAAGCAACAGAACCAAGCCAAATATATTGATGAATGTGTGCCTGTGCAAGTTTTAATTCTGTGCTGTCTAAATATGTTTGTGTGGCTTCTTTGTACTTGATGTAATAGTCAGACTTCATGTCATGTGCAAACCTGCAGTTGTTGTTTGAAGGATAACATATATTTAATAATGTACTCAGTGTAATATATTGAATCTTATAAATTGTCAGGAAGTTTCTTGACCAAAGCCTGTATTTTACCTGAGGTTTTAATTGGAGTGTAAAATTGGACAACTGATAATGATGATGCAGTTAGAGAATAAAACCAACAAGCACAGTAATAGTTGCCTATCCCAAGTCCATACTGAAGGGATAATCATGAAACAACTGAAAGTTGTGCAGCCCAGAGCTGTGGTTTCTGAGAGTGAAGGACAGACATTCAAAGAGGTCAAGGATGTATCAGGAGGACCAAGTAAGGGAGTCCAGAGCAGGAGTAGGAATGAGGGCTCAGAAATTCAGAGTTCAGCTGTAGGAGGATGTATATCAAGCACAAAGTAAAACCAATAGCCTTCCCTTATACAAATAGCATAAATAACTATCTGATATGTCAGGATTTCAGTTTGAGGAAGATTGACTGTGAGCAGTGCAGACCTGCCGGAACCTGACAGTAAATGTGACGGGCAGCAGGCCAGGACTCATTAAGCTTTTTCAATTCTCCTGACCTGGAAAGGATTTTAGAGCAAAATACCTGAGCTCCCTTTTATTTATAATTGAGTTGTTCTCTACAAGGTAGGAAGGTAAACCAAGTTCAAACTGCTTGATAATGCAGAAAAGCAGTGTCCCCTTCCCTGTTTTTGGATCAATAGGTATGATGAGTGCTTGGCACTCAAATGCTGAGTAAATGTGAATTTATTAGCCCTGTGTTGCTTTTATGTTGTTTTCTGTGACTATACAGATGTTTTGTGGGAGGAGGATGTGGGAGCAAAGATAGGACTTGGAAAATCTTTAGATGCTTCTGATACATCTAGTGCTGATGTCAGCCTTTCCTTAAAAATGAGAGAAAATGCATGTGCAATTAATTAAAACTTTCGGAATGGAAAACTAGAACTAAACAAAAAGAAGGAACAATCTGTTGCTCATAATAGTAGATGAGGTTAATGTCATGAAACTAAAATGCAGTTAATGCAGTGCTGTTCATTAAGATCTTATTTAATTTTATGAGAAGTTAGCTGTTACAAGACTAAACGGTGCATTTGTTGCCAGAGATGAGTGCTATTAAGCTCATATTTTATATGTAGAAGACTGTAACCTCTCCGAAACAATAGATTAAATGCAAGCCAAAATGTGGGAGGATGTTTTCTGTTTATGTGCAGGGAAAATGAGCAGATGGGTTTACAGACATATGTGTGCAGTTATTGCAGTGACTGCTCCTTTCTCTGTGTGACATCTGTGTGTGAGGCTACACTGAGACCCTCCCTCAGCTCTGGGGCTGATATGTGTTTGGTCCTGCTTGAAGGACTGAGCCTGCCTGACCCCTGGGAAGTGTGTGTGGCTTTACAGAGGAAAAATACACAGACCCATCTGAAAAACTGTTCTGCAAGGCCTTGTTTCCATGTGAAGAGTTATTATCTGGAATTTCACAGTATATGAAAATGGCATAGTACTCAAATTTGTGAGTTACAGGCTATGTCTGAAGTAGAAAGCTGTAATCATCTGTGATGCCTCCATTTACCTTTCATTGGTTTGGTTTTAAAACTTAGGGGGGTATGTAAGATTTGCTTGGTACTCTGCACAGAAGGCTGTCAGCTGTCAATCCTGTAGAGATTGTGAAACCCTGTCACTGAAATAGTCCTCATGCACTCACTGGGCTCACAAATGAAACGGCATTGCAGCAATTTCATCACACCTTTCAGCAAGTGGAACTCAATGGGAGTTTGCTGGAGTCCTGATGATCTGATATTTCCTCGTGCAAGCTCTGGGGAAGGCTTGGATCTGCTGGGACAGGGTATCCATCCCTGTGTGACTCAGACCTTACTGGGAGGTGTGATCCAGCCATCACAGCCTGGAAAGCTGCAGGACTGAAAATGAAGCAAACAGGATTCAAAGTTAGGTAGAGTAAAAGAGCCTCCCACACAGGGAAACCTCGTAATGAAGGTGAGCAGGACGAATTCAGATTTTCAAGCCTTTCACCCCATGCTTTGTTCTGCACCACATGGCTCTCATGGTGGTGGCAGCAGAGCAGGCCAGTGAATTTGGTCTTCTTTGGGGCTTGTTCACATCTACAGTCAGGTAACCCGAGTTGTGGGCACTGCAGGTCTTACCATGGCAGTGACTTATGGAGTAGATTGGTTGCAGTTTGCCTCACACAATTTCTTCTTGCACAAAATGTGTCAGTGGGTTGGGCTGCAGCAGTGGGAACATCAAGGTTGAGACAATAAAGTAAAGAAGAGTGTTCCTGAATGTTAGGAATTACAGAGTCAAGGGCACAGTTTTAGCAAGGGACAACATTATAATTGAGGAATGCCTTCATAGATTATTTCAGTGTTAGCAGAACTTCTGTATAATTTTGCCTGAAATTTCTAAAATTGAGATGAACCTCTGGACTTCAGTTTTGGGTGGAACCCCGTTGGGTTTATGGTAAAAGTATGCTTGCCTATGAACAATTCCACTCTCAATTTTCCTTAATTTATAGATATTGAGATGGATAGTCTTCTCTGAGTCAGTCTTTAGCATACAATGAAGTTCTACCACAGGATATAATGAATAAACCTACGTATAGTGATAATGAGGCTGTTTTTATAGATGTCTTTTGCTTGTTTAACTTTAGCTGCTTAAAACTGGAGTGCTTTAATGGTTAGCAGGTGTATTGATAATTAAATAATTAAGCATCAATTATGCAATGAATACCAAAGGCGCTTTTGGATTATCATCATCCCCCAAAATGAGATTTTGTGCATCCTAAATGAATCTGTGAACTGCTTCAATAATATGAGATGGAATACATCTGAAAACTGATTTTGTGCCCAAGTGAACAAAAAGATAGCTTTGTCCTCAATGCCAAGAAGATGTGTTTTCACCACTAGATAATTAATATCATTTACTCATGCCAATGTAGAAAACCAGCCTGGATTTTACTGTAATGTAACTGTGTGAGATAGTTACCACAGTGATGGTTGACCTTGTCTCCATTGGGACTTTACAGGGCATTCTCAAATGCCAGTTTTCCCATTGTGGAAAAAAAAAACCCAACAAAGCAAAAACTAAACCCAGCTATTCTGCTTCCAATCAACCCAAATTTGTATTTTTAAAGTATTTTGTTTTGTTTGTTAGTTGTGTGGTTTTTTTCCCCCCTACCCAGTAGGAGTTATCTTAGTCTTTATTCTTTTCCAACCAACCACAATTATATCATGTGAAAAACATGAATCGGGTAGGAGGGAACTAGTTTGAAACCCAGTAGCCTAGATAGAATGAGGAGAGTGGCAGGGCTTGAGGTGCTTCTTTCCTTTCTGAAAGGACAATTGAGAATTTTAGGGGATGGTGAAGAGTTATTTTAGGGAATGAATGGAACCAAAACTCAAGGGACAGAAGAACACGCTGAGGTAGGAGAAGGTATGCAGTCCTGAGTGCAGGTTTCTAAATGTGTCAGTATTTCCAGTTGAAAACCTTAGGAGTAATGTTAAAAATAAATGAAAATAACCATAAGCTTGGCTTTTTTAATTACCTTCTGCATTTGTTTAGGTTTTTAGGCTTCCCCATACACTTTTTTTTTTCTTTAATAAGTGAAGTTGTTTTAAAGATTTCATTTGCAAGCTTGGGGCTAAAATGATCTTTCTTTTCATAACAGATTAAATCCTCATGAATTATACAACCCAGAATGTATAGTTTAAGAAAAATGCCACATGTCTTCAGACTCATCATCAAATCATGGGCAGAGATAGAGTAACACATTCCCTATACATTACTTCTTGATTCTGACAGATGTGATTATATTTGGATCCTGTGAGAGTGATTCACCTGTAAGGTGAAAATGAGTAGAATGCATATTAATATTCCATTTGATAATGGAATCATAATTATGCTTATAATCCTTTTTGGAAGGAGGTTTACCATTATCATGATAAATGTGTTGCTCATGAACAGCAGGAGAAATAGATGATTGTCTGAGAAATGGTGAAAGCCATGAATGTTAGACTAGTTTATACATGTAATTTATTACCTCTGTATGTATTAAATGGAGATTTAAAAACTTTGGCCTTTAATTTGTAATGTACACACTTCATTTATAGTTTTGAATTACATGGGGATACATTTGCTCAAAATAGGAAGGATTTAGAACTTACAATGTATGAAAGGGTCCAGCCTGACTAAAACTAAACACAATGGGGTGTAATAAAATTTCTAAGTATCTTTTTGTACCACTGCTCTTAGAAATTTCCAAACCTGCTCTATATCTCAGAATTCTCTGTGACTAGGACTGTCTGTAAGAAAAGATGATACTGAACTGACTTCAGAGGTAAATGACAGCTAAGAAATAAGGTGTAAGAGTTTTCAAGTGACTAATCTGAAACACTCTCTGGAAAAGGTGTATTATGTACTGCACTGTACCTTAATTCTGTTTTGTGTGTTTGTGAGAAAGAAAGAGAGATGGTCTAATGGATATTTGTCTAACTAAACTCTAGAAAATTAGTCTCAGGTCTGTGGCTTCTGCTTCAGAAGAAGCTGCTGCTTCTGAGGACTCTCACAGATCAGATGACATGCCTGCCTACAACTGCCCCCAGTCGATAGTAGCTACAACAATTTTGTTGCCCTTTCCTTTTTGATAACGTGGTGATTTCTGAAAGCTGCTCTCAGGGCTGGGAGTGCTGGTTCGTGGCACAGAGATGAGGACTGGGAGATAACCTTTCCTTCTGTGTAAAACTAATGCAGATGGGTAAAGGCAGAACAGTAAAAATTGGGACACTGATTTGTGACAGTAATTTATAAAATTTGCCATCCTTTATATATCAGCTAGGTCCAGAGGTGAATAGGGGATCAATACTGATTTGCCCTGGTGGGCTTAGAAGTTTTCAACTTGTGGGCTGAGCGCTGTGGTTGGGTTGGTGTGTTGGGCTTCTTGGACATTGTTCTGGTTCATTAATGTGAAATAACGTGTCTTCAGAGGAAAAACCGTGCAGTGGTATCTAAATCAGTGTGAAGACACACAGTTGTTTGAACTGTGTGAATCCATCACCTTTTCATATCATTGCTATGAACGTATTGATTGGTGCCTTAGTGCAAGCGAGGTGTAAATTCTGAGTTGGTTGTTAATACAGTACATTTTATTGCTATAAGCGGAAAAAAGGGGAAGGAACTGATGTGATCTTCAGTTGTGTTATTTTGTCTTCAGTGGGAAGAATTACTTCTATATGAAAAGGCTCTTCAGAAAGACCTGATCCATTTGCAACTGACTTTTTTTTTTTTTTTTAAATTCTGCCACTCGTGACTCATTGATTTAAGTAAGATCTTCTGTCAGTGAGTGCCATGTGTCAAAAAACTTTTGCTACATGAGAAACATTTTAAAAAAATCAAAACTGAAAACCTGAAATAGTTGAAATTCAACAGGCAGGAATCTTGGGGGCTTTGCTCTACTGAAAGGAAAATGCTTCCCCAAGTGCCTGCTTTGCATTTTCCAAACACTCTGCGAGGTGAACGTGGAGACACCACACTGAGCAAATACTGGAGTACCCCTGACTAAAGGCTTGTTGGAACTCCCTCCCACAGAACAAGCTGCTGGGGTGCTTGTTCTCCAGCACAGGTTCCTACAGCTGTCTGGCATTTCTGTGCATTTGCTGTGACACACATTTAATCTGCTTTGTTAAATTAGGTGTCAGTTAATGCACTGTGTGCCCATGGAAATGGTGTCCTGTCCCCACTCCTTTGGCAGTGCCTGCTGGCCACGGGCTGTGCTCCCCACGAACTGCCCTTTGGTGAGATGGCTGAGGTCCAGAAGGAGCAGTGCCAAGGAGCAGCTGCAGTGGGGCTGAGCTCAGTGATGCATGTCTCCTGGATTGTGCTTTTCTCCCGTGATGGACAGCACCATTCAGGTGCTGTAGCACTGGATCAGGCTTTTTCTTTACCATGAGTAAGTCAGGCTAATAACATGAAATAGAGAGAAAGAAAATGCACCAGCAGTGATTTGTTGAGTGTAAATGGGAAGGAAAATAAACTCTGGCCAAGGGCTGAAAATGAACTTCATCGTTTTGCACTAACCTGGGCCTTCAGACTGATTTTTATTCCACATTTTCTGGATTTAATCTGCTTTGGGATTTGGGACATATTTTTAAAGAATAGAATCGTTTTCTGAACTTTGGAAGACTGAAGCTGTTTCCATCTGAAATAGCCTTCCTGGCTATGTCTCAGGTTCCCATATGTATTAAAATACTGGAAAATGTGCTTTTGTTCTTTTGTGCTGTGGTGGGATGTAATCAATTATAAAGACATGCAAAATGTAGAAGTTGTTTTTGCTTATTTTTTTCATGCTTGGATTAGTAATTATCACTGTCAGAAATTTTCCCTTATCAGTCTCTCATATTTATCCAGTTCTCTGGGTACAAAATAGATGGGAACTGCAGGGGAGTTAAGGTGGCATGGGTGCAGTGACTGCACCCATGAGATATTTTCTAGGAGCAACTGATCCCTGGGATAATGGCTTTTCAGCAGTTTTTACTATGTAGGCCCTGAAGAATGTTGGGAGTGCAGTGTCCTGGAGAGCATTATAAATCTGCTAACGATGTCTCGGCTTTTCCTCTGGCGTTCTTTAAACCAAGAGGCTGAGGTGTATGTCCCAGCTGCATCTCAGTTCCGTGTCAGGGCTAAAGGCAAACTTTTCACAGCCCTGTCTTTCCTGTTACCTTTTATGCCCTGTGCGTTTTTTGTTTGTTTGTTTGTTTGTTGTTGTTGTTGGGTTTTTTTTGTTTTTTTTTTTTTTTTTTTTTTTTTTTTTCCCCCCGAGAAGACCTGTCAGGGGATGACTCAGAAGTGGCTCCGATGCCATCTGGTCAGGGCCCAGGTCTGCAATGTCAGGACAGCTGGGGCACATGGTTGCACCTGCATTTTATGCGCTTCATACACATCTGTAGTTATCTCAAGGGGACAGTTTTTTAACCCAGAGACCACAGGTTCAAAACCACTTCCAGGAATGCTGTTTTGAGGGAATTGCCAACAGCTTTGCCAAATAGATTGAGGCAAAGCCTGTAACCTGTTTATCATTAAAAGACATTAATATGCAGTGAAAGGCAAATATTAGAGGAACCTGAGTGAAGGGACTTGCTTGAGCCCAAGTCCTACGGGGAGAAGCTGAGGGAGCTGGGGTTGTTTAGTCTGGAGAAGAGAAGGCTCAGAGGTGGCCTCATCACTCTCCACAGCTCCCCGAAGGGAGGCTGTAGCCAGGTGGGAATTGTCTCTTCTCCCAGGCAGCCAGCAACAGGACAAGGTAGCACAAGCTTGCGCTCTGCCAGGGAAAATTTAGGTTGGATATTAGAAAGAAATTCTTTACAGAGAGAGTGATAAGGCATTGGAATGGCCTGCCCAGTGAGGGGGTGGATTCACTGATCCTGGAGGTTTTTAAACTGAGATTGAATGTGGCACTCAGTGTCATGATCTGGTAAATGGACTCGAGTTGGATCAAGGGTTGGACTCGATGATCTCAGAGGTCTTTTCCAACTGAATCAATTCTGTGACTCTATGAAATTATACTGAACTATTAAAATCTAAGTTTTGGCAGGGTGCTTAGTCTTCTACATGAAATACACCTTTTTTCTAGTACTTCTTGCATCCCCAAAAGCTGCTCATTGCTGAGCTCCTACGTAGGTGCCTGGCTCCTGTAGGTGGCTCAAGGGAACACCGGATTATGAGTGTTAGACCCACATACCTCTGGCCTCTTTGACAAAGCAGAACCAAATATTTGCCTGTATTTCCAGTGTATGGATGGATGGTCACCTCCTGGCATGAAGGTAATAGTTCAAAGTATATCTGGTTCTTACAAGCTGAAGCTCCTGGCTGGGAAAACTGAAAGTGAGGCACAGTAGAAATGGAGAGTTTTGTAAGATAATATTTACCAGTACTACTCACATAGACATTGTGATTACTGTGCATTTCAGTACTGTTATCATGAGCAGTGTATTGTTTCTGTACTCTATATATTAACATTGAGTACATGAAATCCATTTGGAAATATATTTAAGGATTTTTGGATTTGAGTATCTCCTTATTGATATATAGGTAATTTATTGTGTATTTTTAATATGCTCTGAGTTTGGTAAGCAAACACATTTATTTGCTTATAGCTTGCAGAGCCATATGGCTGAGTTTGTGTGTTCAGATTTGATAGACATATTTATAATGGCTGTAGAAGTTGCAATGGAAAATTGATTGGAAAGAGATTTGCATGATTGCATTAAGAAATGTGTTTGAATTGAGTATTGGTAGAAATTGGTGGTCATGATAGCAACACCATCCAAACATAGAAAAAATCCCATTTTCCGAGAATCCCCCCAAGTTGCTTTTATTATCTTTCTTGTATTTTCTGTTTGTATTGCTATACTTTCATAAATAAAAGATATTTTGATGCCTACTCTCAAATGAGTTTGATTTTTTCAAAAAATATAACCCCATTTTCTTAAGTTGGTCCTGGCCTGCTGTTCTGTTACAGTGTCCATTTTTTTAACTGGTCAGAGCATATGCTAAATGTCTATTTAAATGCAGTATCCTGGACCTGGTACATTTCCAGTCTGGACTATTTGAAAGACAGAAAGAAATTCAATGCACATAAATCCATCAAAAATTCAGAATGAATGAAATCCCAGAGTGACCGTGTCTGTTTTCCATTTGCTATAAATGCTATCCAGCACAGAGCAGGATATTATAAAATAATGTAATGCATGTCATAAAGTAAAATTTTTGTGGGGGATTTTTAATTAATGGAAAGAAAGAAGGGAACCTTGTATTTCAGTCTGTGGCTCACATTCCTTGAAGTCACAAACTTCTGAACATGCAAAGAAACTGAACCCACACCTGAGGACTCTTGGAACAGCAATGATGCTAAAGTGCTGCTCCAAGTAAGTTCCTGGAAGAGTTTCTGCAGCTTTTTATACCCTGTCCATGTATGTATCTTTTGGTAAACAATTTCATTACCCACTGTGCCAGTAACAGAGATTTATCAGTGTTTGTCTTGCCAGCAGAAGTTATTATTTTGGGTTATAAAAAATTCTGCTTTAGGCTCAGATCCATCTTTTCGGAGTTTCTTTGTAAATGTGAGCTGATACTTTGTTTGGTTTAAAATAGGAGGAGAAGAAATCTTGTGTTACTTCATGCTGTTTGCTGTTAAGGATGGTCTAAAGTACTAAAAAGCAGCTGAGAGGAAACAGATAAAATAGATCCTGAGCATTGTGCTTGTTAAGTGCCAGGGTGTGTCTGTGCTTCAGGTTTCCAAACCATTCAGCAAAGGAAAGGAGTGCTACAGGGTCGAGTCTCCCGTTCCCTGAAGTAGGACTGGCACCATCCCCTGGGGTCTGACCGGAGTCCTGCGGATGAAATGACACCATCACTGCCTGGATGTGACTAGCAGATAGTGCCAGAAGATAAGTAAATAGCAGCAGGACATATTTCTACTCACCCTATGAGAGAGAGCACTTGAAAGGCAGAGCTCCTAGTAAACTTTAAATGGAAGAGTCTGGAAGATAAATTTTTGCAGCGTTGTTTTGATTTTCATTGCACGTCTGAGAGCTTTGAAGTTGTGCTGGCAAGTGATGATGTTGGTTGTTGTTGTTGGATATCTCAGCATGTATTCATTATGCTTACAACAGACACAAAGATTGCAAATAATTTGAATAAACCACTTAAAAATATGCTACATGCTATAGACAGAGGAAATTTGAGGAATGTGTGTCACTTTTAACCATTCGCCACCTGTTTGCAGTACAAAAAAGTTCATAGGTGCTGCCTCCTTTTTGACCCTAAATTATGGATAACTTCTGAGGAAGGATTCCGCTCACATAAAAGTTGCTTATGTCTCAGAGTAAGTGCTTTTCAGTGATATTTCAAGCTCCTTCATTAAAAAAACCCCCAAACTCACAAAAAACAAAACAACAAACCCATTAATTGTTGCTTCCTCTACTCAACTTCTTAAACTTTGCTCTAAATATTTTAGTAATGGTGGAAGAATTGTGCTAGATATATTTATTATGCTTGGTGATGAGGTAAGTGGAGCAATCTAAAGTTACAGACAGAGAAAGGAAAATGGACTAAAAATGGTTTAATACTTCAGTTTCTTATCCATCATCTCCTGCAAAATACCTCTACAAGGAATCCTCTTTTTTTCAAAAGAGCAAATCTAAGGCTGATCATGAGGATGGTCTGCAGAGGGGCACTTTCATGTATTTTCATATGAACAGCTGATGAAGAAGCAGAAGATAATTGTGTGCTGGAACTTTAGGATGCAAAACTTAGGTCAGTAATCTTCTCAAGTAAAGAGCTTTGATATTTTTTAGACCAGAATTCCTCTTCTGGGTGTTTTGAAGTGTTCACCATGAGAAGCTGCGGTATGAGTGGGTGGATCTGGCAGGAAACTACCACTTACAGCCCAGAAAAATGATCTCCTGTGACATAAAAATAGATATAAAATGTGGCACAGAAGCTCTTTTGTCTCTTGAGTTTGGCAGGCTTTCTGTGGGGAGGGAAATTCATGTGAAAGTGCTTATTGAGGGTATTGATCAGGGCTTTACCAGTTATCCACTGCAGGAAAATGGAACAATATCTGTGCAGTGGCTTTTGAACCAGCTGGGATTTGGGAGTCAAAAAGTACATCTGCAATAATTACATAGAAGTCTAAAGGTGTAAATGAGGATCTTACCTGAAACATAACTACAATATTTTTTAAAAAAACTAATTACTTTTCAGAAATACTTTCTTAGAAGATTGTTTTAGTATCAAGTCTTTAGAACAGGTCTTCGTGAAGCATGAGAGAACTTCTGAGGAATAATTAAGGCAGACTTTAGGGTTTGGTTTGGAAGCAGTTTTCTGTTGCAGCACAGGCAACAGTAGAGCAATTTCAGAGGACAATACGTGGCTTTGCTTGGTATTGGAAAAGTCATTAGTTACTTGTCTCGTTCTTGTCAAGTTTCTTTCATGCTGCTTTGTGAGATCAAATGTTCCCAACGGGTCTTAGTATCCACAGGACAATATTTCAGTTTCTGGGTTTTAGGAAAATAGATGTCAGTGTTTCAGAGTTTGTGGGTCTTAGGAAGATAGATGTCAGTGTTTCAGAGTTTTATTAACTCATGCTTTTGAAATGAAAGCATCCTGCAAAGCGTATGATGACAGGTTAATAAATATAACTTTTCTTGAAAATAACCATTGTGCATATAATGAATCTTTTAGAGACCAATGTGGTAATAAGCATCCACATTAGGGAAAAAAAAAAAAAAAAAGAAGAGTAATCTGTCTGGTTTAGTCATTAAAGACTAATTAACTCATAAAGTTTAGTGACTCTTCAAACTCATCCCTTGGTACAGGTATCCAGGCAGTTCCCAGAGTGACTGCTGGCTTGCTGTGGTGCAGGGCTGAGCATCCTGCTGGCTCTGCACCGTGATGGCCTTGTTACAGGTCCTTGTTCTAGGATCTGCACTTGAACTGTCCCAGGCTGACCCCATGATCACAGTACAGGTGTGTTTGAAGGTGTTCATGGAGAAACTGCATTTGCCTGGGCAGGCAGAATCCTTTTCTGCAGTCATTAAAACACCCTCCTGCTGCTCTCTTGTCAGCAGATGGAAATTTCTGGCTTAGGACTGCTTTCCCAGCCCCTGAGAATCAGGCTCAGGTTAGATATCCTGAGGTGTCCTGAGTGCTAAGAAGTTTGTAGAAATCAGAGGTTCTGAAAATGCACTCTTTCCAACATCCTGTGACATCCCCAAACCTTACCTCGATTTCAAATCTTGGATTATGTATTCTCTCAATTTTACTTCCTTCTCTTATTATCTGGGGTGGAATCTTTATCACTGAGTTAAAATAATTTCCCTCTTTGCGCAGACTAGAAAGTTCCCACCTGTTGAAAGGAGCATTGTAAGACAGATGTGTTAAGGTTGAATCTCATGCTATTGGAATACCTGCGTAGTATCAAAGGCTGTGATATGTATATGTATTGAGTTCAGGATGAAATTTGGGTTTCAGAAGGCAAACATGGACTAAACCTTTCTCAGTTCTATGGATGGTAATAAATATACAGGGCATACACACTGAATATAAAAAATTGGGAATGGTTGTGAATTTATATCTTTCAAACCTAAGTGATCAGTCACTCCTGAAGAGGGAATTAAACCACTGTGAAGAAGTCAGTGTGATGTTCATCTCCAAGCCATGGATTTCATCCCAGAACTTTTCTCCAGTATTTAAAGAATAATTCTTCCAAAGTATTTAAGTGAACTACTTACTCTGTAGCACCCATACAGGTCCTTATAAAGTTAGATAGTTTGCAACAAAAATAAATACATCACATTGTCAAAATGTAAATATGGAGATATATATATATGTAAAATAATTTCTGTAGCACTTTGTTAAATTGTGAGAGATTATTCACTGAATTATTTTTTTTTTGGAGGTGAAAGTGATTCTTAGACCATCTATTCTCTGGCCCTTTTATATCACACTTCATTCTCTCTCACCACTTTACCCCCGAGCCCAGTATTCTGTGTTTTTATTGGTGACATCACTATTAAAAAAGGTAGTGTGCCTCATTATTCTGGATTTTGCAGAACTGTTGATGGATCTCTTAGGGGCTTTTTAATGATTTTTCACCTATCTAATTGCAAAATGTGGTCTCTCAGGCAGAGGTGAGGTTTCCGTGGGCATTTGGTTTCCATCTGATATTGTCAGTGGGGTCTAGTATGTCTGGTGGGGTGTAGTATCATATTTGTTTGCATGTTGGAAGACTTGGGATCTCAACACTTGCTTCACATTCACAGAGATGCATACTGAAAGGTATCACCTGTTATCAACTGTTTCATTCCTGACATGACATAATCTTTCGTATTATTTTGTGCCTCAGTGAAAGCATCAAAGCTCAGCTGTGATTTCTGTTCTCTAGAGTTTGAAAATTGCTACATTATATCAATATTCACACCTACTATAAATCTTGCCCTGCTCTTTTTTGGGGTTTTTCTTTGAATGCCAGCTATAATGTGGTTATTCCATAATATTGGCCAGGGGTCTGGTGCTGACCCCATTACAACTTAGGAGGTTGCAGTGCCTCTTAGGGTGAGTTTTAGTGGAACTGGTATTTACCTGGGTCTGGGAAAGAGGCTCAGAGACCATCTGTTGTTCCTTTGCCTATAGAAGAGTCCTGGAACAGCTGCTAAACCAAGTATGATGAGGCACAGATCTCATCTGAATTACATTATGGGTAATAAACTAAGAAATTATAAAGAATTGACATTCTTTTTGAGAGAAGTAAGAAGTTCAGAATCCAATCAATACACTGAGTTTTAATTGCATATTTAATATTGTTTCTTTAAAAATGAGCAATGCATGGCCCATTAAAATAATAGATTAATAAAAGATTAGGTTAGCAGCAATAACTGTAATAGTGCTTGAATCAGATGTTGAGACATAATTGCAAAACCCTGTGTTGTCATTAGGGAGAACATGGTGTCTGCAGATACACCCTTAGAGTACAGAGCCAATAAATACCAGACCAAAGCCTTTAGTCCATATGACAGGCTGTATAGTAAAATCAATAAATTCCAGTGTCTAAGAATTATTTTTACAGTGTAGTAATTTCAGTTTGAACATTTTCAACCATCTCTGTGAAGTGTTATCTTGTTTTATACTTAGAGATTGTGTATTTTCTGCTGATCAAATAGAAACTGATGAGTACAGGTATTTCTGGGGTTTGTATTCAAAATTGAAGAATATTAAGATTTTTATCTCATTTCAATGGTCAGGTACTTGGCAGACATACAAGAGGATTTTTTAGAATTGACTTTTTAATTTATTATTACTCCTTTATTAATGTTATGACTGTATCTCACTCAGCAGTCACCTTTCTGATTTGTTGGAAAGATTCTATGAGGTACAGCATGCAACCCCTGAGCTATGTGCTTTTGTCAGTTCTTATATTTGATTTATAGACTGTAGAGAGTGTAAACTGCACTGCTCTGCTTCATATCAAGAGTATGAGAGGCCCTAAAACAACAAGGCTGTTTATATTCTTCAAATGTTGATACCCAAGGAATGCCTCAAAGTGAGGTTTGCTTCTGAATACAATACATTTATAACTTTCTGTTCGTTAAAATGGTGCAGCCAAACACGAGGAACTTGAAACTACATAACTTATATTGTTCTAATACACTGAAAAGATACTCTGCATCCCAGAACCTCATTGATGCAGGTCTGTCAAATCGCCGTGATCCAAAATATGACTGAATAATAAAAAAAAAAAATGAAAAAAATGAAGGTATACTTTGAAATGCCTAATGAGCAGTCTGTGTTTTGGCATAATATATTTTTAACACTAAGTCAGACTTAGTTGATGTTGAAGAAAGGCACACTTTCACCTCATAGATTTTCTCTTGGTAGGAAAAAAAATTAGAAAAGCTACAAATTATACTGCATATACTCCACATAATAGTTTTAAATTACTGGATTTCTAAATTGATAAGTATTACTTTAAAATCAAATCACAGTGATCTCTATGTAATACAGCAAATTATCAGCTGTGCACAGTGGGGTGCATCCCATGTTGGAAGCAAAATTCTACCTGTTTATCCTACAGTATATCAACAGGGAAGGTTCTCCATGCTCTCTGAAGTAAACACAAATTTGTATAATTTTTCTGTGTTTGCACTGCTGCTAAAGTGCCACAGATGTCAATACTCACCTTAGTTGCTCATCACTTAAAATTCTCTCACAACATCCCCCCAAAGGAAAAAAAACACAACCTTCTTCAAGTTTCTAAAAATTGCCTCTTGGGTGGATTTCTCTGTTAAAGCCTCCATGTGTTATGTGATTTGCATAATATATAATATTTTTATATATCGAAAAAAGCTATTACCTTGCCTTGGGTGAATGCCTCCTTCTTGTAATTTGTTCATTCTCATGGTTACATGTGAGTGTAACTGCAGCAAATCCTGGCAACTGTTACAAATTTAATCCGTTGTGTTGACAGTGTTTCATTTATTGTTCTTTTTCAGTGCCTTCTACAACAGTAAGAAAAACAAAACAGTGCACCAACCACAAATAAACCCTGTCAAAAAGTCCCCTGTCCAGCCGTGAACAAAGCCCTTGTCGAGAAAGAATTTGTGATCCAGATCTGGGAAGAAATTCTAATACCCCAAAGTTTCTAGCAGAACAGAGAGCTAGTCAATGTGAAGTGAATTGAAGGTGTACGAAGAGGGGCCTGATCCCAATCAATGAGGCTAACAAATGTTCTTGTGATTGTTAAATTAGAGGGTTCTGAACTGTAACGTTAAATATGGGTTGGATCCAGAACTGAGAAGTAGGAGAAGCATCGTTACATTTACTTTTTACATGGGTCTTAAAAATCATTGATTTTCAACAGATACAGACAGAGAAAAGGCAATAAATTATCACAGATAATCATCAGTTCTAGGTCAAAGCAGTTAAATGGTTTGGGGAAGGACAAAGCTGAACTAACATTTTCCAAAATGTATCTGCAGGTAATTTTTTAACTTGGGGGTTGTTTCAGCTGTAATGAAATCTGTGTTGGCTCATCCATTAGATGAGATTTTTATTGGTTTGGTTTTTAGCATCTAACCTTTCCATCTCTCACAGATAGCTGCCTTATCTGTGTTATTTTCAGTTTCCAACAGGTCTTACCCTTGGTTTACAACTACTCATGAAATAGATACCTCATGTGCATGTTTGCACACAGACGGGACAGTGTTTGTAGGTGTGTGACAGGACAGAGTGTGTTGTGGTGCTGTGGCACTGGAGTCACCGTGGCTGTGCCCTGGAGAGCCGGAGCTGGTGCAGATCCCACCTCGTGTGGTGACTCCTTTCTGTTGGGAACCAGCAAACTGCTGGGGTATTGTCCCTTCCTATGCCACTGCCCCCACAAACACCTCCCTTCTCTCTTTTCCAAAACCAGCTCAGTTTTTCCAGGTTAGTCCTGGGATTGTGTCTTGCTAGTTGAGGTAAAAATGTTGCCTGCCAGCTGGAAACTGCTAGAAACAGGGAGGCCTTTTATGGAAATGCTGACACAACTTTATCTATAGCATAGCAGTGCTCTGCTATAGCACCATCTGTTTCCAATAAGGTGGTTATTATCTTTTCTTGTCAAACTTATCACTGTGGAAATATTTTGCTCTCTTCAGTATATAGGAGTGCAGTTACAGACATGATAAGAATGAGCTTTATGAAGGGTGATTTTCCCTTTTGATGCTATGCAGTTAAGATGCCAATTTATGCATGTTTACTTCTTTGCCAGAGGCTAAAAGTTCTGTTCCCTTTATATTCTCCCAGTTCATCAGTTTTGGTAGTCCTTCAGGGAGACAACACAGGGGACCACACTTGGGTGTATATCTGATTCTAACAGCTTTTAAAATTGCTGCATATTCCCTTGTTGTCCCTGTGCTGAAGGGCTGTTGTGAGCAGTGGGAGTGTCTGTCAGCGATGATGCTGGTCCACAACTTCAGTGCCACAGCACCTGCTCACACAGGTTGAGGGAGAGGTCATGTATATTCACTTTGTGACAATTTTTCTGGTTTTCCCTTTGCTTCTTTAATGCAGTTCTGTCTGTTTTCTTTATGACATGTAATAGTAAGATTCATGACAACAGGTAGATTTTAGGAGACCATAGGTCCCAAAGGATTTTGCTTTAAACTTAGAATAAGGCCCTGGTGAATAAAAGTAGAGAAGAATTCGTTCGTGTGGTGTTGCCAACTCGGTGCTGAAGGTTTGCAGGAAGTCTTGTGGGTGGTCTGTGAGTACAAAATAAATATGTTTTATTACGTGCATCTAGTGTATGTTGCAACATTACTGAAAGCTTGAACTCTCAAATGAATTTTTGAACAGAGCCAGGCAACAAGGCACTCTCCCAAGGAGATGTGCATCTGTGTGTCAGCAGTTCACTTTGAGATCACTGTTTGCTCTGAGGCAGAAGTTGTGTGATACTTGAAGAAAGTCAGAAAGCTCCTTTTGAGTACTGGGTGTTCACTGAGTGTTTGGAAGGTCTGGACACAGCACACAGGCATGACAGTTCTGCCTGGTATGAGGAACAGAGCTTGGTCTCACTGCATGGAGGACACAGCTTGGCTCATGGTCCACATTTTGCCTCTGTACGTGCAGATCAGCTGTGTGGCTCGTGCTTTGTCGCCGCATTATTGGACACTCCCTCCTGAGACTGTCTGTCTCTCCTAAGCACTGGTGTGCATCTTTAATGGCTGAAATATTCACTTCTTATATCCTGCAGAGCATTTTATTTGAGAAAATTTATTTGATTGTAACAACCCTTTAGTGAATTTGATTCTGTGTTTGACCCTACTAAGCTGATGGGATTAGTGATATTTTAAAAATAATACAATGATGATTAGCCTTATTTGCACAAAAGATTGTTGAGCGTAGCTGCATGAGGCTATGTCAGCACAGATCACTGGTAGAGAAGGAGTTAGTGAGGAGGGGCATTGGCAATATTGCATTTCTTCGCTACTCTGAGTAAATTTAGCAAGAGGACACTGTGTTCTGGGAATTGTCACAGAGCTCCAGTGCACTTTGTGGGTAGATGCCGGCTATTTCTAATTCTCTGGGAATTGTGCTAGAACAGTGATGGATATCTGTGTGAAAAACAGATGCTGAACAAGTCAAAATCATAAGCAGATGTAAACTGGAGAAAATTCAGTCTCGTGATGGCTACTGATTTCTCAGAGTTGTGACTCTTTCAATCAGCTGCCAAAGCACCACCATTTTCCAGCCTTTTTCTTTAAGTATAAGAAATACGAGTGTCTTTGGTGGTGCTGTGAAGGACCTAGATGATTAGAGTTGGTTCAAAAGCTGTGTTA
Source organism: Formicarius rufipectus (assembly GCA_013399695.1). Taxonomy (NCBI): domain Eukaryota; kingdom Metazoa; phylum Chordata; class Aves; order Passeriformes; family Formicariidae; genus Formicarius; species Formicarius rufipectus. The sequence continues at coordinate 2,109,136 of VXAU01002749.1, forward strand.
AGTCTGGAGTATAACATCCCTAATTGATAAATTGAATTCCAGCAGGTGCTAATTTGCACACAGATGTTCCAGTCCTGCTATACACAGAAGTGTGTAAATGGCAATAAAGCCTTCTCTTAAAAGTCTTGAACATAAATATCTTACAGGTTTTGAAGAACCAGGGTAATGATTTCACTTCTGTGCTTTGATCATTGCAAGCATTGGACTTTACTTGTTACCAGGCGTGTGTTCAACATACTCAATACTTTGGTGAATTGGATTCCTTTTTCTGAGCAGATGGTAAAAGAATGACAAATCCTTGCCTATTTGAGGTATCGTGGGTTACTTCTTGCTATGGACTTACTTGTGCTTTAAAAATTTGATCAAGCAGTTCTGTTCTTGAATGGGAGACTTCACTGTAAAAGTATCTTCTTGCTGTAACACTCGTGTGTGGAAGTAAAGATATATTTTTTTTCCTTAGAGAAAGGCTTCCAGAAAAAGAATTAGGGGTTCAGAGGAACAAGATAAAAGTGGAAGTGTTTTTTGGTTCAGCAAATGAAATTAGTAGGAACCTAAAAAGACAGGAAATGAAGGTGATCTTTGAGGAAAGGTGAGACCTGGAAAGACTCAGATGAGGTTGTGATAAGCTGGAGTTTACCTGAACCAAGGAACACATTATTTGAGCTTCTCCAGAGAACGATCTGAAAAGTATTGAAGAGACATGTTAATGGACTTGTATCATGTTTGTATCCAAACTGCTGCTTCGGTCACAGAATATTTTTTTAGTGCAAAACCTCAATAATTCCTTGTTAAGTAGAGCCCCCAGGGCCTTAAAGTAAACCTTTGTGTCCTTTGTGATAGTCCTAAATTTCAAGATTGAAAGAGGTAATTGGGCTGTTATTATTTGTTGCTTGTATTGCAGTCTTAAATACTGTGTAAAAGATGTAATTGGGGATGTACCAAAAATAATCACTTCTAATGATCCGCTGTATTAGAGAGAAAAAACTGTACTGAAAGGTGTTTATAAGGAAATGATGCAATGCATCATGAAATTTCAGTGCCTCTAAATGTAACACAATAATGCTTTGCATGGGATTAAAGCCCACTGACATTAATAGGTGTCTTTTGATGGCTCCATCCCCAATTTAATGGCACTGAAGACTTAAGTGAAGAAAGCCAGTCCTTGGTTTGTCAACTGGGTGTGTGCTACTATCATGTAATTGTGGAGACAGGTAAACCAGAACACACACTTCCACTGTTAAACTGAGTAGAAGGTGATGTGCAGAATTTCTGGCTCCCACCTGGTGATTTCCACTTCAAAGACCAAATCAGGTTTAGTCAGATAAGGGCCCAGTTTTATGTCAGGGTTCTCTATGTGGTTTATCCAATTTTCTGAGTGCAGTGAAGGACCAAGTATTGACACAAGCAGTGGGGCACAGTCACACTAAGTTGCCCCACACACCCTGAATTGGTCCCTAAAAGTGATCTCAAGTCTAATGTCTAATCCCTTAAATGTAGATGATCCTCTCAACCACACAGAAATTTTCACTCTTTTATAGAAATACTGTTTATTTCCTTTTTTATGTTCTATGCATTTATATGCATCTGATTGCAGTTCCTAACTCTGCTTTGAAAGTTAACTGATGCAACAAGACATCAGTATTTGTAGTGCTTTGCTTTGGAAGAAAATGTTCTTGTAACTTGGATGCTGCCTCCTTGGGATTTTAAAGGCTTATCTCAAAGAAACAATAGTAGGATAAAATTAAAAAGATCTGAAAAATGATAAAGTAGTTTTGAAAGGAGGAACTAAGGGAAATACAAAGTAGATTAAGTTCAAAGCAAACAGTAGCTGGAGGTGATGACAGCTGGTTTGTTTTAAACTATGCATCCCTACTTGAATTTTAATTCATTCAAACCTCTTTAGAATGGACTATTTGCCTGGCAAAAGTTCATAGTGCTTCCTCCCTGAAGTATGGAAAGATATCCAATAAATAAGATCAGGAGAGCCTGCAGAACAGCCTTTCATTTCCTCTGTCCCAGAAACCATAATCCTGCAGGACAGCAAAATAATGGCTGGTACGTGTTTTCTTAAAGGACACTTTTCAATGTTATGCATCTAAATGACAGGAGGGATATGATTTCATTTTTGCTAACTTATTTTTATTTTTTTTTCACATTTGGTGAGGACTTTTTGTGCTCATTTTTCATATGTATGGACCAAGAACTGGGACAAAGTATAATATAGTAACAGATAGAGTCTCCAGATGAGCAAAGATACCTCTAGTTCTTCTTTCACACTGAATTTTTCTTAAAAAGAGAATGTTGCCATTTCCCACTGATGCATAAAGACAAAATAAGAAACTGAATTTTGTTTAAACTTCTTAAATTTCATGAAGTTATGCAGCACTCTGAAAGTGGAGTGAGGACATTCTTCCCCTGACCCAGATCTATTCTTTGTCTAGTAGGATTTAAAGTATGTTGGTCTGCCAGTATGAATCTACTTGAAGATGTCCTGGAAGCTGCAGCATACAACCACCAGCCTGTGCTAGGGAGGAGGCTGCTTATAAATAGTTGGGTTTTCCCAAGCCAGCCTGGATGATGAGGGGCAACCTCGAAAAGGTCTCATGATTCAGAAACGATGAAAAAGATGGAACTGGGTCAGGTCAATGAAAACGTTTTTCCTCAGCTTGACATGGATGTTTTTGACAAGACTTTTATTGGTGTGAAGTTCTCTCTAGCAAATCCTAGTGTTTGTTTTTTTTACTGAAATAGAGTATTTCAAACATCCGAGGAATGAAAGAAAATGTTTTCAACTTATGTATCTAATAAAAGTACCCTCCTTGGTATTTCAGTAATGTAATGCTTTCCAGCTCCCCCCCCACCCCCAGCTCCACATTGTAGAAAAAACTCCTGATCATTGCTAATTGTCTTGCTTTTATATTCAGACTCAAGGACTTTTTCATCCCAAACCTTTATTGAAATGAACTGAGCCCTACTCACTTGTTACTGACATTGTGACTTTCACACACTGAATGAAAGAAACTGCCTATTGCTCCTCTATCTGTAAGTAATAAACAAGTTTCACTCTCTCCTGGGCATGAGACATCTAAATCACTGTCTTTTCCTCCTCTGTGTGTGTATGATTGACTTCAGATTATGCTTAAAAACGAGGCTGCTCCTTTATCACCCTCCTCCCTGATGCTGTGCAGAGAGCAGCCAGGGTGTCCTCAGGGCTGCCAAAGCCTGTTCCATGTCATCTTGAAACCAGAAGTTGCTGACTGAGTTGTCTGAACTGTGGTAAAAGTGATGGTGGCAGAAAAGAAACAGAGGCTTTGTTCCTGAAATTTTTGCAGACTTTTTTTGCTTACCAGTCTTCTTTTTTTTTTAATTTCTCAGAGGCCCAGAATTTCAGCAAATGAATAGCTTTGCTGTACAAACACTATGAGTATAGCTTTCCAGCAATACCTTCCTGCTCCACCCAGGGACTGGGTAGTTTTTGCTTCAGTTTGAAATGCTGAGCCTGTTGGAATGCAAGGATTTTTAATTATGGAATTGAATTTTCTTACTAATTACAAATCTTTATTTTTAGTTGAAACAGAGGGTGATATTAGCCAGCAAGGATACATTTAGGGGATTACATGAGTCCACTTTGCAAACCACAATGTAGAAAAGCTTTGTGGAAAAGGCAGTGTGTAATGACAGGCTTCTATTGAACTTGCATGTGTTTAGCTTCAAAGAATGAGGATGCTTGGGCAGCAGCAAGTGTGTTTCTCTTAGATGTAACAAGAAAAGACATTTTGTCTGACTTCAAAAGAGCTAAATCCTACAAAACAAGGAAGGCAAAGCAGTTATCTTGCAGTGCATTGTTATTTTACCAGTTAGACTCTTGAGTGTTGTAGCATATGTGAAACTGGAACGGAGGAACTTGTGAGACTTTGAATAGATGGGTGTAGAGAAGAGCAGACTGAGTTAAGAGCTCGGTCATGTTTAATTAATGACTTTTCCCTTTGCCATTGAATTGCTTAAATCTGATGGCCTTCTACAATGAGATGATTGGCTTGAGGCACAAGTGAAGACCGTGGGTGTTGTTTACCTTTGACCAGTAACACTTTTGATGCCATCTCTGGTAGCATCCATAGGAAATTGGGGAATTATTCAGTCCCATTTTTAGTATAGGACTGAGTGGCTGGTTAATAAGGTGAATGAAAACCTGGCAGGACTATTGAGTTCAAAGAGTAATGTTGGCAGCTCAGAGTCCAGCAGGTGGCTAGATCACGGTGACATTCCTCAAGGAATGGGTGCTTTAGAACCTGGCTGACACAGTGCACTCTTACCCTGCATGGCTTGTTCCTTGGGCAAGAGATTTTTGATTGGACAGACAAGGTGGTTTCTTGGGAAGTGCCAATAGATTTACCACAGGAAGCCAACTGTACTGTGAGTCGAAATTGTGTCTTGATAATACAGACACAGGAAGCAGCTGAGAGATTTTTCTTCACAGCCAGAATGCATTGTTTTTTTCTGATGCACAGCAGTCCAAGACTGGATTTTGAAAGGATCAAAATCAAACATCCATGGGTTTCAAAAGAGTAAGCCAAGGTAGACTGTAGAAGAATATTACATTTTCATTGTAATCTTACTATTCTAGGCTTCAGGATGTTAGACGTAAATATATTAGGAGCAGGTGCTCATGTGCTGATCAGAGTGGCTTTAATTTGCAGTAGCAGCAGTTTGGGCAAAATTCCCACTGTTGAGGTGTGTTTGTTTCCAGCGTGAAGTCTCTTCCATTTTGGGATATGTGCTAATTGCAGGTTTAGTTCTGTCTTAATTTTAAAGACAATGTCCGTACCAATGAACTTGTGAGTGTTCAGCAGTGCTGAGCCCAGGCCCTGCCACCACTGATTGAAATGCTCCTGCTACATGTTCTCTTTGAAAACTCCTGCCCAAAAGAATCTGATGTTTCTATGGGAACAGTCTATCTTCATGCAAATTAAGTGATTCCACCTAAAAATGTCGTCCCAGAGTCAAGAATTTTCTCCAACATTTTGCTGAGGAAAACAAATGATCTCTGTTGCCTCAAGCCTCTTTTGAAATGATAAAATGTAATAATTGGCCATGATAAGCCCTTTATTTATTTTTTTTTTCTGCACTGACTCAGGAAGAAAGCTGTGGTACAGGCAGCGATAGTTCAACTAACTTTAACTACCCTTCATGACAAAGTCCAAGCAGGGCATTTGTGGCCATGTGGGCTCCAGCAGACACCAGGTACCTCACTACTGACTTGGATTTTTGACTGGCTTGCTCCAGCTGCTGAAATCTGCAATAGTATTTTCTCAGGCATGTCCTGAACGCCTCCCTATTACAGTTTATGTGCAGCCTTAGACATTTGGAAGCAATTTTATTTCCCACTGTATGCTCGAGGCTTGATTGCTCTCATCTGAGAGCATTTGTGTAACCACTTCTGGCAGGTCAAACTCTCTCCTTCACTCTCCCCCAATGTGTCCAGCCATCCTACTTTTGAACCAAAGTAAAAATGGAGAAAGAGAAAGTAAATATGTTGACATCTGAAAACCTTCATGGGATGACTCTATGAGTTAGTTTAAATGAGTGCTTTTGAAATAAACAGATCTAAGTCTGTGGGGTATCCACCAAGAAAGGACCAGTCCAACCAATCTTTGAGCAAAGTGGTGCTGCTGCACAATTTCCTGCCCTGTCTGGGATGTTTACAAGGGATGAGTCTTGTTCAGCAGCTTGGGAACAGTGAGGTTAAGATGCAGATACATCACCAGATGCTCTTATGGAATTGAACAGTGTAATAAACACCAGATAGTGCTGTGGGACCAGCAACAGAATCTTTTATATTGGAAGGGATCCCAGTGTATTATGCCTTTGTATTCATCATGTGTTGGATCTTGTAATAAGAACATTTTTCTTGATTATTCTATGTTGGAAGTGAAATTCATCCATAAAAAGGCAAACAAAACTTCTGTTTTTACTGATGGAGACATAAACCTGTGAACCTAAGAGCTGGAGAAATAGGACCATCACCAAGCAAATATAAGGTAGTATTGATTCCATCCAGTTAAGGGAGCAGCGGAGAAGCAGTTTTATATTTCTGATATTAATTTAAAATTAATTTGGAGGGGTTTTAACTGTATCCTAAGCATAATTTTTTTCTATTCAGTTTCCTCTATTCAGCAAAATTTGAAATCGTGAAGCTGAGTGGAAGAAACTTCTATGTATTTTGGTTCAATTTTCTGTAAGACAAAACCTCCCAGTTGCCAAGTCAGACTCAGAGCCCTTGAGAAATTACCTCCTCCCAAGTCAGGGTATATTGTTCAGCTTTTTGCCTGCGGACTGGTGTTTAGAGTTTGAAGGCTGGGTTTTCTTGGTAGATGAATCTCAGAGGGTGAACTCTTTCCCTCAATGCCAGCCAGAAGGAACTGGCCAGATGCAAAGTGTTTGTCTTTAGTAAGGCTTTCGTGATCTGCCACCGCAATTCCAGCAATTAATTGTCTGCTTGGGAGCTGACTTGCACCTTGATACTTTGCAGTTATTCATGCTTAAAGTCATTTGTGGACTCTGCAGGAAAACCAGTTGAGTCTGTAATTTTCCAGTCCTAAAATACATGTTTTAAAATTATCTACATAATTTAAAAGAACACCCTGAGACTTCCCTGCTTCTGGAACAAGGCACAAAGGCTTGCAGCTCCTTCTCTATAGCTGACCACCATTTGGACTTAAAAGCATTCAACACCTTTTTATCTGTGGAATGGTTTAAAAAATCAGTTTTGTCAACTTTGCAAATTACTCCCTAGGATTTTTTTTTTTTTAAGCAGGAACTCTGCAGGATGGATTAGACCCCCCCACCTCATCTCCTAAGAAAAAATTCTGATGAAACCTGGTTTCCTTACAGGTCTGTGGTTTAAACTGTGTGCATTCCCAAAAGTATAATGCAAGGGATTTGTTATTACCCACTTGTTTTACAGGGGAGCATTGGTAGGGCACTAACTTGGAACTTCCCTCTCTTCCTAAGTGTGTATGTGCACAAAATTGTCAGAATTGTGCATCAGTTCGATATTTTATCAATCAGCTCCACATTCATCCTCATGTATGCAACTGTAAAGTACTTATGTGAATTCTGTGTGCTAGCCATTATTAAAAAGAGTTGTTTCTGTGTAACAAATGCAAAATAGATGTTGTACTTGTGGCCACTCCTGAAAACTATCTGTTTTCCAAAATAATCGGTGTTTACATTATAATTTGCAAGGTGCAATAATTTGGATAATACTTTATTTAGTACAACGCCAAAAAAGAGTTACCAAAAGATAAACAAAACAGGCAGTCTGATTCTTATTGGAGTAAATCAGAGGCTTTCCCCTATTGATTTAATGGAATCTGGATCAAGCCCTCCATTTGTTGTGGCAGGCTGACAGTCAAACATCAACACCAAGCTGCTCTTGTCCCTGTCTTGTCAGCCTGTACTCAGGCGCGATGGTACATCTGCAAAGTGGTTGTTGGCACATATAATCTTTCACTTTGATTTACTTCTGCACCTCTGCTTTGTGAGTCAGCAGGGTTAAATTCTGTAATCCATATCTTGAAACTCTGATTTTCATATTCTGGGTTTTCTAAGCTTAAAAACCACTGTAGTTGTATAATCTTATATTTTTCCATGCTTTCCACGAGCTAGTGTTAGGATGGCAAAGGGAGAATGAGATGAGCCCTGTACAAGTTGCTTAATTCCCAGCCCTTTTTCATTAAAAACCCATACTTCTTCTGTTTCAGTCTTTTTATGTTAAGCAGTGCAACAGCATTGGGATTTGGTTACAGTGTGCATCATGAAGTTCCTCTTGACAGAAGAAAGCGTAAATCTAGCAGACTGTGCTTTCAGTACCAATCATCATCCCCACCTTTGTCAGACTGTGTTCTCTACCACTGTAGGTCTGTGAGCCTTTGGGCTCCTTTAATTAGCATGTTGGTAGGACTGATAAAAGTGTGATGAAATGAGCTGCCTTGTTGTCAAATCCTTTTCTTTCCTTTACCATTTCTTCTATGAACCAAGGTTGTTCATGTCTGCAGAAAACCTTTCTACCTGTACGTTTTGCTCGGGCCATTTCTTTCCCCAAGTAGGGCATTGAGAGATGTGTTTTCTTCCATCATATACCTGCCATCACCTCAGCTGAGGTAATGGGGGTTGACTCCTTCTGCTTTTTATGGTATAATTTTCCTTCTTTTTTTTTTTTGGTTTTTGTTCTACCTGATTCCATGACCAGACCTTACTTTTCTTTATCATATGCAAGATGCGAACCAGAAGTCAATGAAAGCCATATGGGCAATATGTGGAGTAAGTAATTTTAAACAGCAAACAAAGCAGTACTGAATTTCCAGGTGTTGCTTTCAAAATGATGCATATCTGGTGTTGAAAAATTGAAATGGCTTCGTATGTTGTCTTCTAAAACACTTGTTGTGTTGTAGGCTTGTTGAGGAGTGGAATTAACCTTGAGAGAGGTTTCCTTGAGAGGAAACCTCTCAAGCACAACCTGCCCAAAGCAGGGTGTGCCTTACACACCTTGTCTGTGCTCAAAATTGTTTGCCACTTGCTTGTGATGACTGATGGACGTTGACAGCCATCTAGTGGCTGACATCGTGTCCTTTGCCCTTCTCTTCCTCCCAGTAATTAGTACAGTTCCAGTGTTGGCACCAGACTGGGCCTGGGTATGTAAGTTCATGATGTGATTTTTACTTCCAAGCTGTTGATATGTAGTTTCAGAGTCTGATGGTCTAGAACATTGGCTATAGCTGGCTGTTTGATTTCTGATAAATTAATTTCTTCAAAGTAAAGCTGAAACTCCACCACAGCAATATATGGCAGGAAAAAATTGCATTCTACTTACTGTGGATTTCATTGAAATCTTCTTTCTGAAGGTTGGTTGTGCAAGCTGATGGTTGAATGAGTCCTTAAATATATCTCTGGGTATTTCTCCTTCCCTTTTATATTTGCAGACTGCTTGGAAACTCAATTTATGAAGCTTCAATGGATATGCAACCCTGTAGGGTCCAATACTAATTAGAGTTGTACTTTTTCTGGTAAGAAAGGAATTGGTTAATGGGCTAGCAAATTCTTTTGCCACATTAAGAATTTCCAAAGCTGCTTCTCAAGCCATTCAACACATTATTTTACAATTGCAGGGGTAGAAAGAACATATGACATAAAGAGTTTGTAAGTTGGTTCCTATAATTAAAACAAACTTGCAAATTTCCAAGCCAGAGAGGAAATGGTAGAATGATTTCCTTTACTGCCTTTGCTGGTCTGGGTGTAGCTGGATAACATGTCAGCAGTTCAGGCCTGAGAGCAAAACGTTAAAATGTGCTTGAGAAATGAGTTGGCTTTGAAATAGCTGCTCTTTTCAGGTTACTGTCTCAGTGTAATGCAGTCACAGCAGAAAGGAAAACTAGAAGCATCAAAGGTAATGATAGAATATATTGACTTGGAAGGGACTCATCAGGGTGAAGTCCAGTCCCTAAAGCTGGACAATCAAAAGATGTAAAAATATGAACATCAAAAGATGTCAAACTGTGTTTTCTGGCAATATTATGAAGTATGGATTTTTTGGTGCTTTGTTGCGGTTGGTTTTGGTTTTTTGTTTGTTTGTTTGTTTGTTTTGTGTTTGTTGTTTTTTTTGTTTTGTTTTGTTTTTTAATTTGCTTTTTTCATGGGTGTTTCTGCAATCTCATAGGGAAGCAGACTAGTATGCTTCCAGAAGCTGGTATGTGCTTTCCCCCCCGCCTTTGTCTGCCTCTTTCCCAGCTGCTGAGTGGGATGCAGGCAGAAGCCAGTCACCATCTGGCTCAGCTCTGATTTGCCAAAGCAGTTGCTATGTGGTTTATTTGAAGTTATGACAGAATGCTGACTTTGGGCTCAGTAACTTAGAAATTTCATTTATGCAAACTGCTGCTCTTTTGAACAGCACAAGGAGTTCTGAGGGCGATATGTTAAAGAAGACATAGAGCATATGCCAGACATCTGGGGGGAAAAGGCTAAGTATGTCAGACAGCGCGTGATGTCATGCTCACAAGGGACAAGGAAGGGGAGCCCTTTCCAAAATGTGATCCGCAGTTTGGAAAATGATTCTCACCGTGTCATAAATGGACTGCACAGCACACTTGGTTGATGGCTCTACTTCACACTGAAAACATTTCCTCCTGAGCTTCTGCAGCACCTCCGCGAGTCGTTTTGTCATCCGGAGTGAGAAAGGGGTTGAAGAGGAGCTGACCTGGTGAAAATTGCAATTTGAGTTTCTGTTAGCAAGCTGCACAAGGCAGTGATGGCAGGCAACAGTTAATGGCACATCTGCTTCCTTTCTCTGAGCTTTGACATTGATGGAGTAACTGGACTTGAGTTGAGGCACAAAACTGAAATTCCAAATGTGTTCATATTTATTACTTCGTAATTTTCTGTTTACATCTGGTTTAAATTAGGGCAAAAATGTATAGAATAGCAAAACTGTCATACTTACAACTGTGATTTTTTTATGCTAATAACAGATTTTCTTAAAAAACAAGGGTTGTGATCTTTGACTGGAGGAATGTGTCCTATATATATATTTTTTTTCTTTTTTTAAACTGACCCTACTCTCAGTCTTGTATCAGTTAGAAATTAGGCTTGCTGGGGAATTTCCAGTAGTGAATTTAACTGGATTGTCCAGTTTCAAAGACATTTTCAATAGGAAGGTTTCTGTGATCAGATGAAGTTCCCACCCATGTAGGATTAATCTCTGCAGCATCTCAGGGGCCAGGAGAATGATTTTGGACTGTGAGTGGCAGCTTTGCTGTGTGTGACTCAGAGAGTGTCTTGGCAGTGGGATTCTTGGTTTGCAAGTCGTGACACGTTGTCTTGGGAAAGCCTGGGGACAGTTCGTTGGTATTGTGGGCACTTGTGTTCCCTTAGAGCATGAAATAGTCATGACAAAATGAAAAATTCTGCTTTTGCTGCTAGGACATTCTGTAAAACATTTGATATACAAGGACAAATTTCCACTTGATTTTTGAATTCTTTCTCAGGCATATTATAATTTTAGGAGAAGATGTTGAGATATGCTACCCTCCTGACTAAAAAAAAAATAAATTGAGGTATTTAGAGTGTTTGCCTACTGAGTAGACTTAAATATGGACTGTGAGAACAGTACCCAGGTGGATAATTATGTCCCCTTAGATGCTGCCATCAGTAAAATGTGGAAATTTCTGAAATTTCTAAGTTATAAATCCAACCCAGAGAAGTTCTTTCACCTTGGTGACAGTAGATTATTTGTAGAGGAGAGAGCAAAAACTATACTGAGTGGACTTCTAAATGATTAGTAAGAAATTAATTCTAAATTGGAATTCAAGGAAAAGAAAGAAAATTAATAGTAATAAGACAATAAAGAAAGTAAACCTTCTGTAATGGAATGGATTAGGATAAAAATGACATATGCAACTTCCAATGCTCCCTAGAAATGTGTGAATATGCACACCGGTAGGTTGTGTGCATATAGTCAATCCGTGCTGGGACATAAATAGTGACATAGGATTGTCTTTCGTATATAGGCAAAATACTTCAGAGATATTTTGTATGTAGTTAATATATATCCATGGCAATATTTTATGTGTGTGCTAATAACAGATTTTCTTAAAAGACCAGGGTTGTGATCTTTGACTAGGGGAATGTGTCCTACATATATATAAAACTGACACTACTCTCAGTCTTGTATCAATTAGAAATTAGGCTTGCTGGAGATTTTCCAGTAGTGAATCAGGTAGGTCCAGACCAGCTGGATTATAAATACTGAGCAGGATACGTAGTTTGAGGAGCCTCTTATCGCTCAGCTGGAGACACTGCAACAAGTACCCTTGTGGTGGGTGCTGCTGTGCCACTGGATTGTGGCTGACTGTCCTGTTTGGAAGACTTGAGTCTCCATTCCCTTACACCAATAAATAAGCCTTGCCCAATAAATGAGGTGGTGCTTTTCCTTTTGCTCAGCCACTGCCATGTCTGTTCAGCAGTGCCCCAGGTCTGGCTGTGCAGACCCCCTGCAGCAGGGCGCAGGCAGTGTGTGCTGTTTCATGCAGGAGTCTCACAAGGTCTTCTCCCTGGCCAGACTTCTCCAGTGCCCTGTGCACAGCAGGGACACAGGGCAGGGAATGAGCAGGAGTTCCTCAGCGCAGAGTTAGTACCCCACTGAGCAGACTGACATCCAAAGACTCGTGAGGCAAGGTTTGCTTAGTACCTTATAGGGGGACTGTGCACTCTGTGGTGACTCCATTTTACTTATTTCTGACCAAGGAATAAGGTGGTAAAAGGAGAAAGACTTATTAGATGACTGATATTTGAAAGTCCTTACTATCAGCTTCAGCTGTGCTGGTGGCCTGTTTTCTGTATGTTTGTGATGCTGCTTCTCATCTCCAGATGTGCACTTTTCTTGTCCAGACCCACTCCTTCCATTTCGTGGTTGGAAATTATGCCATCTATTCTCTCTCCTGTCCCAGGAGAAGATGCTGACGAAATAGCCTGCACTCAGAATGGACAGATGTACCTGAACAGGGATATTTGGAAGCCCTCACCGTGCCAGATCTGTGTCTGTGACAATGGAGCAATTCTTTGCGATGAAATCCAGTGCCAAGATCTGCTGGAGTGTGAGAACCCGCAGGTGCCCCCGGGAGAGTGCTGTCCTGTGTGCCCCCACACAGCTCGGGATTTTGACCCCACCATTGGTAAGAACACTTTCCAGTTTGCTTTTTTTGAAAGGAGTGACAGCCCAAAGAACTAGGAAACCTCAGTATATCAAAGTTTCTGATAGTATTTCCCTGGTGAAAGTTTAAATCTGATAATAGAAGGTATCTGACAGTCTCCTTCCACCTTGGTTGCACCAGAGCTGACTCTGGAAGCAGTTTTCTTTAGTGTATGAATATCATATAAGCCCAAGTGGCTTTACAGCTAAAATGGTGGTCTGAATTCCATCTTGATATTATAAGGAGGCCACATTCTGGCTTCTTTTTACGGTTCACCTGAAACTGAAAGATAAATATATTGAGATAAATGTATATAATAAACATATTAAGATAACTATATTGTATACATAATTATATATAATAAAAGAAGTGCATTCTTTAATAAAATGCTCAATTCAGGGACTCTAATAGATGAATAAATAGAAACAGTGTAAAATGTTTCCCCCAAGTGAAAACACGTATCCTTTTGTGAGATGTAAAAATAAAATGAGTGTGAAGTATTATTGACCCCCTCTTTGCATCCTGTTACATACCTGACATATTATGCCCTTTCCGGTCCATTTCTTCTTCCTGAAGAGACTTGGATAAAGCAATTCCCCCTTAATTATCATAACAGAAAATTTCTTGCCTTGCAATTAATGCTACATAATACTGTGTACTGAATTATTCGAACTACATTCTGTGCATAATAATAAATTTATTCAGGAGATATAATCGCTGTTGATTAGCTCAATGTAGAACAAAGTAGTGATAAAGACCAAAGAAGGGCCTTGTGTGATTCAGCAATGGGGCAAGATGTGGTGAGCATTATTAAATAGATTGCACATCCTGCTGTGTTTTGGGAGGCATTAGACCAACATCAACAGGGTACACCCAGCACATACAAAAGCAGTATGGATAATTCCAGAATTCCTTCATGGTATTTGAGGTATTGATAAAATATTCCTCTGGAGGATTTTTGTGGTCATGAGTGTGGCTGTGTGGCTCTGAATGCAGGACATGATGCTGCCAGTGCTTTTCAGACAAGAAAAGGTCAAAAATCCCTCTGACAGCTCTGTCTTTTGAAAAATACAATGAAATATGTTGTGGATCCATCACCATTGTCCTGGAGTCAGTAATAAAGCTTCCTTCAACTTCACAATCAGTCATTAGGCAGCATCTGAAAATTGCCCCCAGAATACCCTGCTTTCCCAATGTGTTTTTTGTTATTCAGTGCAATGAATAAAGAGGCTGAGAATCAGGGGACATCACTTCAGGCTGTTCTGATTCCTCACACCTGAACAAGGGAGTGTGTGTCGCCCCGGGAACTTCCCCAGCTCCCTGCAGGCAATACACCATCCTCTGCACATCCAGGACCAGGGATGGCTCTAGATGAAACACCTTCACTCAACCCTTATTGTGTCTCTCAGAGTGAAAACATTAATTTCCTCTCTTTTCTTCTTTTGTCCTTTTCATAGGTAGAGGAAGAAAGGTAAGATTTCCTTCTTTTTTTAAATAAAATTACTGTGTTACAACTGTGGACTCCCTTGCATCTCCGTGGAGCACATCACAAAAGATACACCTATAAGCTTTGTTAGAAACACTTTATTCTTTCCCTTGGTTTTCCTCGGTGGTTACGGAGAGTGCGGTCCACGTGGAAAAAATGTCGGGATGCTGGCAAAAATCCTGGTCTTAATAGAGAGAAACCCCTGGCTGAAAATTACTGCTGTCTGCATCAAAGGAACTCCAGTTGCAGTAGTTTGGTAGTTTCTCTTCTAGCAGTGCCACAGAGTGAGGGAAGGGACCACGAGGTCATCGGATGCCCAGCTGTTAAAGCCTGCAGCTGGTTTGTGTGCTGAAGCTGAGCTGCCCAGCCAGCAGTACGATGATGTGCTCCTGCCCAGGCCCACGGTCCTTTGGGCAGCATCTCTCATCAGATGCAATTAAACAAAGGGAAGATCTCTTCTTACAAAAGAAATTTAAATGCATTCTGATAAAATGACTTTCTAAGATAGTAAGGAAGTACAAGAAATAATTGAAATAATTTTTAGGTGTTCAGGTATATCCACTCACTAAAACTGAGTGCTCTCCAATCAGAAGTAGTTTATGGAAATAAATGGACTGTAACCTCCTTATTGTGACTTGATAAACAAGGCAGGAAATGTTTTAACTTTGCAAAGTCCTCTTTTTTTTTTTTTTTTTTTTTTTTTCCCCTTAAAAAGCCAGTTACCACCGATGGATCTAAACCCAGTGATTTGATGTAACATGGCATCATTGTCAACACACTCAGTTTAAAGAAAAGTCAATTGGCAAATGCCATTGTCCTTCACTGTGAAGCTGTGCAATATCATTCTGTCCCTAGGCTGCAGATGGATTTTCATGTCCATAGATTTAATGACACAAATTCTAATTTAATATCTTGAAGAAATGGAATCTGAATGCTCCTTTGGGCTCTGCATTTTGTATGAATCAAATCATCCAACAACAGAACATCTACATATTTTCTAGCACTTTGTACCACTTCTAGCACAAAAGCTTCATGATACTTTTTTAGTTTGATTATTCTTTCAGATAGTATGCTATGCAGCTAGAGAAAGTGTTAATTTATACCCTTCATTTAATCTGTGTCCATAGTCTTTAAAATAATACGGATTATTTGTCACAGGTACTTTAATTTAGTTGTATCCTTAGAGAAGCCTCGGCTTTTGTCACAGTCACAGGGATGACATTGATGAAACTGGTGTCCTGTTAATTGTACTTGCACTTCTGTTCTGCCATCTGATGTTTTTGTATCTTTTCCTACAGGGACAAAAAGGAGAACCTGGAGTAGTGCCTCCTGTAAGTCTATTTTTTTCTTCATTTATCAGCACTCCCTGGAAGTACATTTTAGTGCTTTAAAGCAGAATTGCAGTACCGAATGAAGTAAATACAACAAGAATGTATAGCCTAGGAATAAAAGGAATGGAATTAAATACACAGTTTCTCTGTGTAACATTAGAATTTCCTGTCTACTGCATTTTGGGAAAAGTTCTTACTGAGTTAAAGTTGTCTTAATCTTTATTTTTATAGTTAAATTTTCATGGAGATGTAATGGTAAATTAATATCCCTATCTAATGTGAAGAAAAACTGATTTGAAAAATTGATAAGTTAAGCCTAAACAATTGTAATTCACTTATAAAAAAACTCTAAACTGTAGAGCGGTGGAATTTTTTTTTCCTTCCCCCTAGAAAGCCTTATAATTTGCCTGATACTTTAGTTGCCTCTCTTGTCATTTGCTTTCCAATAACTAATTTTCTGTGGGGTAGTCATGACAAATGTAGCCATGATGTTGTGTGGTAACTGTGATTTATGTTGCCTGCTTTAGATTTCAGGAATACGAGGTCGGCCGGGACCAGCCGTGAGTACTTTTGGATGTCCTGTTTCTCTGCTGGTGGCATTTGCCACCTCGTGCCATTTGCGTTTGCTCTTGTGGGGGTGATGTGAAGGAGGACTCTAGTGGGTATTGTCTGCCCAGCTGCTGACAAGGTGATGGGGTGTTTTTCCTGGTCTCAGGTAAGCCCACCCTAAGTGACTGGAAGTGTGCTTGTAGCACATGCATGCCTGAGGACCTCCGGGCCAGGTGGGTGCAGGGAATGCATCTCCAGCAGGGCTCTGGCGAGAGTAGAAGGAACTGCAGAATGCTCCCCAGCTGTGGCTGAGTAGAGAGCAGTTCTGTACTAGCAGGAAGGGTGTCTCAGACCTGTACAGCTCCACATGGAAAGCCTCCAGCATTCAGAAAGCCTTTGCTGGATTAACCTGTGGAGCACATGGAAGATGAAACCGTTTCGTAGCTCTCTGCATCCTGGTTCTACTCCCTTCAGGCAAAGTACAATTGAGAAGAAACAATTATATCTGTCTTCTTTATAATGATGTGGCAAAAAACCCAAGCCCCAAATTATTTTTCAAATAAGCATTGCATATCATGTTTTCAGAGCTTTATTGATTATTAGCTAGTTTAAAAGGCGCTTAATATTTCTGATCTTTCTTTTAGGGACCTCCAGGCTCACAAGGTCCAAGAGGAGAACGAGGACCAAAGGGAAGACCTGTAAGTTATTTAGTGTCTCAGAAATAAAGTATTTGAACTAATCTAAAAAGATTAGATGTCTTTAAACTGTCTCTAGATCTTCTAGAGTTACCAAAACTCTTCTCTAACTTTGCAGGAACCATGCAACAAAGAGGAAAACGTTTCTGTTTCACCATTCTTTGGGTAGATTGAAACGTGAATGTTTTGAGAGAACTGACAGAGGTTTAGCAGTATTTTCACTAAGAGTTCTCAACAAACATTCCCAGACTAAACTGGAACATCACGTTCCCCTGTTTCAGAAGTTGCTGACTCTGTGCTGGTGACTGCAGTGCAGCAGGAGCAGTGTGAGCTGTGTGGCCCAGAGCAGTTCAGAAAAGACAAAACTCGAAAAGTTAGCAGGAGTTAAGATGTGACTACATTTGTTGGAATGCTGGTAAATAATATAATCAGGATTGCTCAGTGGAAATAAAGACTTCATAAGGGAATTTCAGTGTCTGCATGTGGAGAACCACAGAAAGGCCAAAGAGAAGTGCTGAAAATATCCAAGATGACATGTTCCTTTTGAAAAAGCTGGGGCAAAGTGCAGGAGCTGCTAAAAGCAGGTTTTAGAGTTGTATCATTGTAATTTCAGTGTGGATATTTTCCTATCCCTTGGGAGAGAGCAAGCCAATACTGAGGTTAGGCACGGACCTAAAACAGTCTCTTGAGCTGTTCTTCAGTGTGTGCCTGTTGTCTGTAGATGGTAATGACATTTCTAAAGCAGTGGAGTGAGTGTGGAGCCTCTTTGAGGTGGTTGCCAAGCCACTGCTGCTCTTTAGATCAGCATAAGACATTTGTCTGAAGAATGAATATCAAGATGCTTAAAAGAAATCTGGTTGTGTGTGGAGCAACCTGGGCTATGTTTTCTGAATCAGACTGTGTCTGAAATGCTTTCCTAATGTGCAGTATTGTCAATGAGATGCTAAATAATATCTATTCTCTGCCAAGCATCCCTTGCATGTAGAGTGATGACTACAAGCACCAAAAGGCTGTGAATGGTTTTGAGTTCCTTTGACACAGGCTACTATTCTGCTTTCAGGCAATATCAAGGGATTGAGAAGCTGTCAGCTCCTGGGAAATGTTACATCAAAGGCTCCAGTGAGCTGTGTGTATGTCAGAGCATAGGTCTGAGACCAGAGAGCACTGCAGTTAAATACAGAGTGACTGCTGGTGCAGGGGGATTTATTTTTACTTTTGGAAATGTCAGCTCACACCTGCAGTTTATATTATGAAACCCCCTCATGGAGCAGGTGTGCTGGTTTAGAGTTAAACCGGCAGGAGAAATCAATCCAACTCAGAATGGAATTGCAAGTCAGAGTAACAATTTAATAAAAGATCACAAAATACACTGATACAGAAGGGAAATCTGTTTGGCCCACAAAAACAGATGTGCAGCCCAGCACAGTGGGGCACAAGCAGAATGGAGCTCACCAATCCCTGTGCTGAGCACCAAGTGGCCCCCCTGAGTTCAAAGTAAGAAGAAACGAAGAAACCTGCTGGTGAAAATGATGGTTGCAGTCTGGTGGCACTCACAGTCCTGTTGAAGCTCTGGTTCTTCTCTGGGTCTGATGAGAGATCCCAGTCCCAAAACCCCAAGTTTATATCTGCTTGGGCTCAGATGGAAATGCCCAATCCCTCCCCCAGGGTGGGAAGTTTCACAATGGGTGATTTACTCTGTGAAGTGAACAATGGCATATTTTTGGCATCCCTGATGGCCCATGAGCAGACATGACCCCTCAGATGGGTGTGAAGGCAGGAAACCTTCCTTATCTCACAGAAGTTCCTAAACACCCAGTTTGTAGCTTGAGGGGTTGTGTGTGCCCTGGGCAGCTGCTGCAAATGGGCCATTGTGAGCAGTTCATGAGAAAAATAACATAGAGGGTTTAGAATACACACCCACACAGTGACAAACTGATCCTGGCTACTGTAACCAGGACAGCAGGTGACCTTGTACAGTACAGACTGCCTTTATAGAATCAGTCTGGGTAAATGCATTACTGATTGGGGATGTTACTAAAGCACAACACATTTCAAGCTGTTTGTTTGTGTATTTGGAATATTTTTTTAAATTTTTTTCTCTAAATGGGCTCCTGTTGACTAGTGAATAGAAGGAACTCAACCTTGCTGAGGATGCCTTTTACAAAAGCAGGACCCTTGGAATGTAAAATTAATTCAGGAGTATTAGCATATTTTTTACATCAAATACTTTGCTTGTGTGAAAATGAGAGACAGCAAGGAAATGGCATGTTGGCATTTGCAAAATTCTTCTAGGGAAGGAGGGCTTTGGAGCACGATAACATCTGAGCTCTTTACAAAGGATCTTTTGAAGGCAGGAAATAAACTTGGGCACCCTTAGAACAAATCATATGTTCTTCTGTCCGTATGGATTTAAACTCGATTGTAATTGCACTAGCACCATAAATAGATCGAGTTTGAGAGTGTTCTACCATGAGCTGCCTTTTCCTTTTATTCTATGACAAGCAAAGCCGTTGATAGTTTCCTGACCAGCAGCAGCGGCGGAGCCACAGCGAGGAATTGTGTGTTCAAACGGTGCCACCTCGTGGCATTT
>VXAU01002749.1:2137423-2238025 GCA_013399695.1 Formicarius rufipectus
TTTTTTTTTTTTTTTTTTTTTTTTTTTTTTTTTCCTACTTAGGGTCCTCGAGGCTTTCCTGGTGCTCCTGGTCTCCCAGGTCTCAAGGGTCACCGGGTAAGAGACAAGGTTTTCCTGCTGCTTATGGATGATATTTCCAGGCAGTTTCAGTATAAAGACTTTTTTTTTTCTTGCATCTGTGTGGAACTTGACTACACTACAGGCAAGCCAGCTGTAGCACAGTTACTGGCATTGGAGAGAAAGAGGGCCTTGCAGAAAACCCACACTATTCCCCTTTAAGCTGACCTCTGTATTACATTCTCTCTAGTGCTTTCTTCACTCTCTTTCCAAACGTTCTGGGAATCTGGAAGGAGCTTGCCTGAGCCCTGCCAAGCTTCAGGAGGTGCAAACCTGACAGTTCTCTCACTTTGTTGGCAAGTCTTGCATTAGGGTGGGGAACTTGAGAGGTGGATATGTTTGCAACATGGAGTGATTACAAATTACCAAGTTTTCTGGCCAGAATTTTACTTTGGGGAGGAATAAATAGGTTTCCTATGGCTCAGAGCCTCCTCCTTGTTGTTTTAGGATTTTTTTTAAAAAACTTTCTTGTTTTAAAAAGAAAACCAAATCCAAGGAAATGTACCTTGTACAACTGGTTTCCATTTAGGAAATGTTTAAAAACTTTATTCCATCTGGTTTTTTCCTTCTTTAGTTTTGTTTTTTTTTTTTCCTTTCTTACTCTTCCCACCTCGGATCCATCCTTAACACTTTAATATCGAGTTACTTTCACAATAATAGTAGGAATGTTCTCTGTATTTACACATAAAAATGCAATTTCTCCACATTTTTATAACTTACAGGGATTGAAAGGACTTGACGGTCCAAAAGGTGAAATTGGAGCAGCTGGAGCAAAGGTATTTTCATGGCCCAAAGAACTAAATGACTGTGTTTTATATAGTGCCAAAATCATGAAAGAGGGTGGATCTTCTGAACACAGCTTTGTGCCCTGTCCTGTCAGTGTTATCTCTATGTAGTGAAGAGCCTGTGTGGAGATGTCCATACTTCCTGTGTGTTTGATCCTTGTGAACTGCTGTACAATGACACCTCTGGGCTTTACACAGGTTCAATAGTGCCAGTCCCAGTTTCAGCTGGGGCTCAGTTTTAGGCCTGGCAGATGTCACTGGGTGCATTGACTGGTCCATCTGTGACACATATGGAACACTGAAGACACCAAAGTTTCTTAACAAAGAGCCCATGCACATATTGCAGTTTTCCACTTGGACGGTTTGTGGTTCTTGTTGGCTTTATATAGCCAAGTTGAGAGAGAAAACAGAGATTTATGACATTTTTAACATTTTAAAATGGAGCAATGCATAACTAAAACCTGACTCAGGGTACTGACTTAGAGATTGACTTAAAAGAAACAGGCATTGGAGCAAAGAGAGAGGATGTATTTCAAAAAGGTGACTATTTTTCACCTACCAAATTCTAAATTCTGTTAGAATTTTTGATCCCCATTGGCACTGCAGCACCCTTACAACTTCAGCTCAAAGCAGTGGTAACACAGGATAATCAGCTGGAGTCAGTCCTTTCCACATAGGTCAAAAGTTGTTTTAAAAGAGCATACAACCATTTTTTTCAAGCTTTCCCACATTCATTAGTGCTGGTGCCGAAATTTTTTTGGCCTGGCATAGATGATGACTGAATGTGGGATAGAACTATTCCCTTAGATTAAAAACACAGTAAATGAAGTGAATCTTCCATAATCCAAATTTAAATGTGTAATTAGTAGTTAAAGGGAAGTTTGTGTTAGAAAAAAAACAATTATTTCCTAAGATTTCCTACCACTTTCTGTGGAGGCAGCAAGAGCGGAAGACTAAGTAGAAACAGTGCAGTAGGTGGTGTGGGCAGGTAGCTGGAAAAGGTTAAAGCTGCTTCACTGAGAACACATAAATCAGGGGAGCAGAGCCCTTGTCATGTGTGATGCACACAGGTGACTCTGCAACTCTGCCCCTGAGCTCCAACACAAGAACAGAGAGCAGGGATGAGATGTAACTCCATTTTCCTTTCACCCATTTCTCTAATTGTGTCATTTCATTTCCATTTCTAGGGAGAGTCTGGACCAACTGGTGCCATGGGTGCTGCGGGTCCTCTCGTGAGTGTCATGTGCACTGGGTGTCACAAAAGTGATTGTCAATACTGTTACCACGGTTCTAATATCTGTATTTAAAGTCGTGGAGATGAACTTCCTCTTAATTAAGGCTTAATTTTCTATTATACTAACAGCAAATGGTCCACTGTGAGCTGTTATTCTTCTCCATTCCCAGATGTAGGTAATAATGATAAATCAGAAGGCTCAACAGAAACCTGAATGTAGGTGTGGTGATTGTTCACCTACTCATGTAAGTGTGGGCTGATTAGTTCTTTCTTTTTTACATGTTGATGCCTCATATGGAATGATTTTAAGATGAGAAAAACTGGCTTAGGTTACTCTGAGAGAGGAATGGAGCAATTTAGGTCAGAAATGAACTAGCTAAGAAAACCATGGAGAAAGGATTTTGGAAATTATGGTGAGGATAAGTATGCACAAGTGAAAGTGAAATGGAGGAACATCTTCTCAGAGTAGTTTTCATTCTGGTGTGGTTTTGGGCAACTGAGTAGGTGTGAGCAGTGTAACATGCCAAAAATCAACTCTCAGCAGTGCTCCTGGAAGGAGAGCACCTGTCTGATATCAGGTAATGGCACCTCTCTGGGAAGCACTATCTTTTGTCCTGGAGAATATAATAACCCTGAAGTGGAATCCAGTTTGTCAATGAGATGTAGTGAGTGAAATTGCTTTATTGTCACTGGTGAGTATATGCAGAATTTATTCAAATGTGTTTAAAACTGGAAATACTGTTGGAACAGAAAAAGAGAAATTACTATTTATTAAATTGCCACTGATCAATCCTGTGAGGCTATAAAGGTTTATGTGAGCTGCTATTTCTTACCTGCTATTGGAGAAGACAAGCTACACCTGCAGGAGTGAAAAAAAACCCAACAAAAAACAACCTGGTTTTGTAGCTGTTGTTTCCATCATCTGTCCTTATCATGCTTGCAGTCTCAGTGAACCTAATCATGTTCATATTAAAAGTAAATAAAGAGAATCAGGCAGAAAATCACTGGGGAGTGATGCACCGAAAAACTGACTGGAACAAAGGAAAAGCCAAGTGTGTATAAAAAAAATGAAAAAAAAATCCAAAATAGGTGGTGCCAAGTGTTCTCCCCACTGTGGGGGGAAAGATCACAGGAACTGTGCTTTGCCCTTTTTATTATTCTGCCATGGTGGCCTCCTAAATAATGCACTTTTTGTTTTCTCTTCAAGGGACCTAGAGGAATGCCGGGGGAAAGAGGTCGAATTGGACCACAGGGTGCCCCTGTAAGTAGGATCTTCCTTCTCCATCTTGTAATTCTACCCTTGTTTTATTTAAATTTAAAGCCCTGAGCCTGAAAAGTGTTTGTTCATTTGACTTGCTAGTCACTTGGGTGGCAAGTTCTGCTGCAGCCTGAGAAAATTAAGGCTGAGTAGTTTTGTGGGATGAGACCTTTACTCTAAATTTTAAAAGTTATAAACAGTTTTAAAAGGAGAGTGGTAGCTGTATGGTAACTTCCCAATCCAGAGCTCCTCATGAGGCCAAATATCCTCACAATACTTTTTTCTGCGATACAGGAAAAGTTTTATTTCTGTGGAGTTTCTCATGAGGGGCTATTTTCACCAAAATTTATTGAACTGGAAATAATATGTATCAATTTTGACTGGATGAAGGTTGAAAATGAAAGCTTAGATGAAGTCTTTCACTTCAGATTTCAGTTTAGATAAAGTCATATAATTTAATTCCACATAATAAAACTGTCTTAAAAATATTTTGATTTTCATGAAAAAGAGGGATTAGCCTTGACATGAGATCATATTTAAGCAAGTTTCATCTTACTGCTTTTCCATCTGCTGTCAAGTATTGCTTTTCTGGCACTTTCTCCCCATGACTTTTATATTCTCCATTTATGTTATGTGTCCTATACAATGTGCCCCTCTCAAAATATTGTCCTTTCTGAAAATAGAGATATCCATTAACTAGAAGGGGAGCATAGTTTCTTCCAGAAGTCTGCAATGACAGAGTTTGCAGAAATATACAACTCAGCGTTTCTTTGATCAATTTAGTATAAATGGCTTTTATCACAAATTCCAAGAATAAAATAATGGAAAAAATCCAGGTAGAGTTCTTATAAATATTCTGTGTTTTCTCTTTTCATATCTAGGGTGGACGTGGCCAACATGGTATGCCTGGGAAGCCAGGGCCAATGGTAAGTCCTACAAACCAGTTTCACAGTGCATTTGCAAATTTTGCGTTGCTTTTGCCTGTGAAAGCTTATGATGATTTTGAACTATTTTGCAAGTCCAGCTTCCACTTCAAAAATGTTGTATTCCTTTATGTTTGCTTTTTTTGAAAGCATCACTTTTAGGATGTGGTTGACAGTTTCTGCCCATTGATGTAGTCAGTCTGAACCTTTACCTATTTGTGATGATCAGCTTGTAAAAAACAAGAAACTAACTCCAGTATCCACAAACCAAACACCCCAAAAGCACTGCACTAAAAAACCAAAAAAAACCCCCCAAAACTGAAAACCCAAAACCACACCTGCCTGCAGGCAAAATTTCATTCTGTGCAAACTCTTTACTTAATCTGCTGATTAAGACCTGAGAAAATACTGATTACCTGTGTCATTGTAATGAACAGACTGTTTTATTAAAAACTTCATAAAGACATAATTAGCTGTAATAGAAGCTCAAAAAAATGAGTGTAAATTCCTAAAAGCTTCAAAACTCAGTTATTCAGTGTATCCTAAAAGAAAGGTAAATCACTAGAAGAAACTTTCAAACAATGAACAGATTCTTTTCAATATTGGAAACAAATTATAAAGTTCAAAAAAGCTGGGTCCCAAGCTAGGAAATTTTACATGAAGCTTAAAATTTTTCTTTGGTGTAAAATATGAGCTCAGCTTCACTGGATGATAACTGGTTGGCTAATATTTTTGGAAAATCCATGAAGTGTCACAAGGGAGACACTGGTCCTTAATGCATATGTTTCTCATTGGAGGAAGTCTTAATGAAATGTGTTGTTATTTGGGTCAGTGCAGTGGTACAGTGTAGTTCTGGAATTCTTCCTGCAGCAAGAATTTGAGATTTGGCAGGCAGGTATTTGTGATCCAATAAAATGGGACACAAGTTTTCAAAAATAGTGAGTTGTTATAACAGTTCTGCAGAAACTCAGTGCAAGGTCATGGCAGAAATGTCTGTAATTACTGCTAAGTGGGACAGATTGTTCTGATTAATTTTGTCAGGAGAGCTTTATTACATAGAATATTTTTTCTCAGTATGAATCATATTTTACAAAAAGACAGAAAATCAGGAAAAGATAAAGAAGAATCATCTGGAAACAGCGCTGTAGTGAGTATTTACAACCACTGTGTGCCGCCATCCAGAGACTTTATAATACAGTAGAAAATTCTTCTGCTGAATGTCTTGTTCAGCACAAGAGACATATGGAAATGGAAACAATGTGCAAATTTACCCTAAAGCTCTTAATTGGCAGACTTTCTGTAGAGCAGGGCGAGGTTTTCATCATTCCATACAGTTGTGTTCAAGTGCATACCCTTGAAGTTTGCTTTCTAGTGAGTTTGGACAGCCTGCCATGTAGTGCAGCCCCAGCAAACAGCAGTTTGCACCCCTGCCCAAATGTCACATCCTCAGTCACATGAGGTGTGACTCTGTTACTCTGCAGCACCAAGAATTTGGCTCTGTAGTCAGAAATAGTATAGCTACTCAATACTGTGGCTCGAGCTGTCAGCCCTTCTTACAGCATTGACTATCTCAAGACGTAAATCAAATTGGGAAGAGCTGGACTGGTGTGGGGAGCTGAAGCTGTACCTCTGCACAGCTCTGTGTTTCATGGTGGGCAGAACTCAGCCTTTCCTCCACTTCCTTTCTCAGAAACACCTACCTGTCTTTGAACAAATATCCAAGCAGTAAATTGTCTCTGCTCTTGACCTTTGTCTCTCTAGCCTTGAAAGTTTCATAAAAAGTCTGTGTTTTACAGCTTGCAAATGAGTTTGTCTGTGAATGTGGAATCTTGATTCCCATAATTTTTAACTGTGTATGTTGCAATTTGGGCACTAGTAACTGAATCAAGAGCTACTGCACCACAGTTCCATAAATTGTGGGTGTATCACTTAAAAAAAGATAGTTATAGTTATTTTGTTTTTGTTATAAACAAATGTTTTATGACTAAAACCGCATGTAATCCTAGAACCACATTTACCCAGTGATTAGAAACTAATCTGTGTGAGTTAAGCTGCTAAATTACAGTTTTGTGTGTCTGTCTTTTATAGGGCCCACTTGGCATAACTGGTTCTCCAGGTTTTCCTGGTATTCCTGGTATGAAGGTAAAAAATAAATTGAAAAAATATTTTTAAATGTCTGACAATACAGAATTAAAGATATGTACTACGCTGCACAGAGTTCAGACTGATGTGTTCAGGTCCCCAAGTCACTGTGAAATCAGTCTTTCTCAAGACCTTCATAGAGAAGATAGAAACCCAAAGCCAAATGAAGCATCTGCAATTTACCACCCCTAGGATACTTGGCTTTCACTTTTGCTTATGTTAAGGGGAATTACAAGATCACTGTCATGCTGTGCCTCAGAAATCTTGTCCAGTACATTCAAAGAATAACAAGATGTGTTACTGCAAGTGAGGTTACAAGGATTGGTCTAAGTCAGTATGGAAGCAGTACCTTCTAGTGGTAAAACTTTTAGTTTTGGCCAAGAACCCTTTTTGAGATAATCTAGACTGGTAAGACAAATACCTGAACCCTGAGAGAGATGTGCTTCAGTTCATGACAATAGAGCAAATTATGATTACTGCATTTTGTGGCTCAGTGTGGTTGGGCTGAAATATAGAACTTTCACTGGCTGCAGCACCGCATTGGTGGCACTTCCCTCTGTTGCTTTTCAAGAAAGTGCTCAATTTTCTTTTTCTTAGCCTTGAGACAATGTCTTCTGAGATAAAAAAGACAACTCACGCAGCTTCGTCACACTTCTTATGCTTGCCCTTCACCCAGTTGCTCCTCTTTGTTCCTTTACACTCCTAAAACATGATAGGAAAATGTTATACAAGAAGAAACTCTCAATTAGTGAGGGAGCCAAGTTCAGCAGATGTTTTGTGTTGTTGTGAAGCTGGCAGGATTCATGAAATTGTGTTTTGGAAACAAGTCTTAAAAAGAGTGCTAGCAAAATCATAGAGTCATAGAACAGCAGGTTGGAAGGGACCTCAAGGGTCATCTGGTCCAACATTTCTTGGCAAAAGCACAGTCTAGACAAGATGGGTGTATTGATAAATGATGGACCCTGTAGTGCATGTCATAAAGTGTTCTGATATGGTAAACATTATATTGCCTAATTAAAAGTTTGGAGAAGCTGTCACATGATTCGTCAATTACAGCTTTTGAAAAGGAGAAGCTCCCTTCAAGTTTTACTATCATGTAACATCAAATTGGAATAAGTGCTTTGAACTCACAAAAGCTAAGCTGACTATACAATGAAGATGTGGACTTCAGTTATGAAGACGTGATATTAACAGTCGTCAGTTCCAAAAGGCAAATTTCCTATATAAAGATAAATTTCAAAGATGATGCTCGGAAGCATTATTTTTTTTTTTGAGCATCCAGTCCAATCTTAAAGGAAATTTTCCCTTTAATATAGTGCTGAAACAGTGAGTTGCTCAGTGCAAAAAAAATTACAAAACAACAAAAAACAACCTGTGCAAAAATAACCCCAAACCCAACCAACCCCAGATGTGTTATTACATTTAAATCTTAAGCTTTACTGTTAATAAAGGTGAAGAAAATCTTATAAAATTACAGACACATACTGGGATTTTAAGGAGAGGTGTCTGTTCCTTGATCTGATTTGGGCTCCTGGATAGTGCTCCTTCTGTATAGAAAGTTTCCTTGTCTTATATACATTGAGGAAAAATCCTGTTTATACTTTTAAAGTTTACATTCACATAGAAGTAGTAGAAGCAAAATTAGGCAAGCAAAATAACATTTTAAAGAAAATCAACTATTTCAAAACCTGAATTGTTTTAAATAAACTCAGTATTCCTTCTTAGTTACTTTATAGTGCTGCTTTTAGACTGAAATAATCTCCGATTGTTTTGTCCTCTGAAATCTTAGGGTGAAGCAGGTCCAACAGGTCCTCGTGGTCCTGAAGGTCCTCAAGGACAGAGAGGTGAAACAGGTCCACAGGGCCCAGCTGGATCACAAGGTCTTCCTGTAAGTCCATTAAGCTGAGCTCCTCAGTTCTCAGCTTGTGCATGTTACCTGTCTATAGGGTTTTTTTGTACCCCATTTGAGAGACATTGAGTTTTACTCAAATTCCTTTCCTTTTTGTTCCCCAGGGAAAAAAAAGATCTCATTCATTGGTTTTGTGCTTATTTTATTGATAATAACTTTTCATTATTTAATTACAACAAGTTGGAAAACTGAAATTTATGCACCTTGTTACAGTCTCGATCCTAGAGATACTTTAAAACTTAAGCTTAAACATAAGTACTTCAACATTATACATCGCCTTTACTTGCGTGCTTTATTACCCATTTCAGCATTTGCATAAGTAGATCATATGTTGCTGTATTTATTTAATAGCCTTTATTGTCTGGTCTTGTAAAGGGAATAAAATAACAACTTTCTGTTTTTGTTATTGATGCCCTCCTCATTAAACTGTTTTTTAATTATTGGTACATTGTCTTTAGGGTACTGAAGGCACAGATGGCTCCCCAGGTGCGAAGGGTCCTACTGTAAGTAACTGTATTTGCTGGTGAAGAAGTTCTGTGGGTTCACTTAGTTTTATTGTGTTCCCTTACGGTGCTTGCTGTCATTTCTCTTTGTAGGGATCTCCAGGCACGGGAGGACCCCCTGGTTTATCAGGTCCACCTGGTTCCCCAGGCCCACAGGGCAGCACTGGCCCCCCTGGTATTCGAGGCCAGCCGGTAATGGTGTCCTTGTCTCTGGGAATTGCAGTGTCTGACGAGTGTGTCACCCCGTGAAACTGAAACCAGGGATTAGCAGGGGTTCCTTTGAATAAATTAATAGCATGCCCGTGAGTACGGTGGGACTTGGATCTTGTGGGTCTGCTGTGTGTCCAAAATGCTGTCACTGCTTTCTCAAAGGTCCAAGGAAGAAGAGTGTCTGTACAAACCTAGACAAAGAGATTTAGTGAAGTTTTTGTCTTCATAATGTCATAATAAACAAGCATGATAAGGGGAAAGGCAAACCATTATAGGCATCCTATTATATTGCCTACAACTAGTAACTAAACTAGGAAAAGTCCCTCTGTTTCACAGGGTAATATAAACGGATCAAGTGATTTATGCAGACTTTTAACCTTATCATGTCTTTCTTTTCAGGGAGACCCTGGTGTCCCAGGTTTCAAGGGAGAGGCAGGACCCAAAGGTGAACCTGTAAGTCCCCATATGCTTTGTAATATGGAAAGCAATCACAAAGGCTTGTATGAACATTTTAAGTAGATCATTAAATTTTTAAAGACATTTCTAATGCTTGTAATCAAGAGGGTAACTATTGTGGAAGACAAAGCACAATGAACCTTGGTAGAGTGTGCTAACAGTGAATGGCAAAGTAGGTCCTTGGATGTTATAAATCACCAACCCTGTATAGGCCTGACAGGACTCAGGGGCAGAAAATCCAGTTAGTGCATCCATTGAGGTTTCTGTAGCACACAGAGTGAGTGTCTTGCAGTTTCTCCATCTCAGATGAAATGGATCCACGTGATTCTGGATATGTAAGAGCACACAGATAAATGTGCTAATCATAATAAAGAAAGTACATTTTATTTCAAATTTACATTTATGCAGCTTTGTACGTATTAAATATAGTTTATTTAGACATGATGCCAAAAAGCATGAAATCAATTAACTGCATAGAGACGATTTGGTCTTTAAGCAGCAAGGTATTTATTCACAGTGCTGGGAAACAAGGTGGTTCACCCCACCCAAACTCGCTTCTAAGTTTTCCGTAAGAATCAAGGTAATTTATCCAGGAGACAGTCAAGATTACATCATCTTAACATACATATTCATACAGTTTTATCATCTGATTATCATATTCATAGGAGGTGGAGTTCAGGCGGGGCTTGGGGCGGAGCCTTCCAGAATCTTCCCTTGGCACAGTTTTTAGGTGATCGTTCTGGCCTTCAGCCTCACCCTTGGGATTGTCTTCTTATCTTTCTCACACTGAACCTTCAACCTTTCCTTGTTAGCTAGCTCAGTTGCTGAGTTGTGCAAATTCCTTGGCTCATGGCCTTCTCAGACGCCTACCTTACCTATATTTATGACCACAAGGTCCTAGGCGATAGTACTCCCAACTTCTATTCAAGATTTTGGTCTAGCAAGCAGCAGAATGAACTGCCCACCACATTCCACAGTCAGTCTGAAACTCTCTAACAAGACAGTTAACTCTTTTGGGGCCGTGCTTTTGCTGCAGACATAAAAGTAGTATAAATACTTGCACATTTATGGTATGAATAGCTGTTTAGCCCACAGTTAATATTTGTGAAAGATTCCTTGAGAACATGACTAGTTCCATGCTGTAACCATGTGACTTTGGGGAGAAAACTGACTCTACTGAGTACTTGTCAACCAATCTGTGATTTTTCCTTCTCACTAGTTAAGTGATCATGTATTAACTGACAAAAATGTACAAGTGAAGTAAAGGTTTCCTTACCACTGTCTTCTTTATTAGAGTCTCACTGAAGTTTGAATCCTTTGCAGCTTGTCCAAATACAAATCATGGGTGACTGTAAGAAGCACTGTACAGCCCAACTGCAGAATTACAATATATTAGTTTATAAACATTGTAAAAAAGAAAAGAGGGTGCTGAAAAACTGTATTTTTTAAACTGATTCAAAACCTAAGTATTTTTTCTCCTTTATTTGGAAAGATGTTTATATAGTGTTTAGAAGACTGTCTGTTTCAATATGCTTGAGAGGTGGTGAGCTTAAGAATGATTTTTATACAAAGAAAATTTTACTTCTACCAGGGTCCGCAAGGTTCCCAGGGCCCCATTGGCCCTATTGGTGAAGAAGGGAAAAGAGGTCCTCGAGGTGATCCAGGGTCAGTAGGTCCACCAGGTCCTGTTGGAGAGAGGGTAAGGAATCCAAAGGAATAATGAGATGCACTGCTAAGCTGAAAAACCTCTTGACCTAACCACGGATATTCTTACAGCTTCCTTGTGGGTATCATCAAATTTTATTTTCCTAACAATAGTTAATACTGTGCGTTGTCTTTTTACACTGGATATTTTCGTGTAGGGGTTCAGTGCTCAAGATGGTATGGTAGGGAAAATGATAGAGATACGACAAGATAATCTGCAGACCTTCTTCTTAATCCTGGTCATCTTGCTTCCAGTGAGGCTGTTCACATAGAAGGAGCTGTTTAGCATGCATGAACAAGACACTGATATTTTTACCAAAACTAAAATCCCCAAGTTAAGTACCAAAGTAAGAAAATTGTAAGGAAATGAACTTAACCCCACAAACCATAAATCTGGTTCTTTTTTGACAATAAGTTATATAAAAGTTAAGATAATCATCTCATATCCTGTGCTTTTCCTAGGGTGCTCCTGGTAACCGTGGTTTTCCAGGTTCTGATGGCTTGCCTGGACCAAAGGTAATGAAATTAAAGTGTCTGGTTTTTTATTGGGTAATTTGTTAAATTTTCATACATACAGGTACGTAAAAAGAAATTGTTCCATTAAAAATGTCTGCTTTTGCGCAAAAATCAGTGGAAACACAATCAAAAAGAATTTAAAAGTGCTAAAAGCGGGTCTGAGTGTTTTGAGACTAAAAGTTTTTGGCAAAAGTCGTTTTTAGTTCCTGTGATGTTCGGCTTTGCTTGCTTGATTCTCCCTCATGCTGAAATTTGTATAGAGAAGAGATGCTGACTTGTTCTACTACTATATTGCTTTATATATTGTTCTGTAAATTACCTCTTCTTCATGTGTGGAGTAATTGTTTAGATTTGTCACTCAAACAGATGGACTTATCTGTCTTTGGCATTCCTAATTGTGTCAACACTTCCAGGGAAGTGACTGGCATGGATATTTGTCCAGTGCTCCTGTAAATTCCCAATTTCTTGGTAAAAATAAAGGGATTCTAAAATTCTTATATAGATTTGCTTTAAGGAAGAGGCAATTTTTAAGTATTAAATTGGGAATAAAAGAGTAATAATAGGAATGGACTTGATGATTTGGAACTCTGCAAAAAACAGGTCCTCAATAGAAGTGTTTTTATTTAACTTTCTCTTACTGCCACTTCTCTGGCTGTTGACTAGTAGCCCATTGGTACCTTTCCAGGGTGCCCAAGGAGAGCGTGGTCCAGCAGGATCTTCTGGTCCTAAAGGAGGTCAGGGAGATCCTGGACGTCCTGGTGAACCCGGCCTTCCAGGTGCAAGGGTAAGGCACTAATACCAAACTAATACAAACTGTGGCACTCTGCATTTTCTAAAGGCAACAAGGAGTGTTTGGGAATTAAGAAGCTGTTACACAAGGGCAGACTTGTTTCAGTGGGGCTAAAGGCCAAAATACCATTCTTTTGTTCCTTCATTAAATTGGTGGTTGATAACATCCATATTTGGGTGATGCATGTCATCCAGAGACTTTTTTTCAGGAAAGATATTTGAGGACAATTTGGAATATCAGCAAAAGAGATAAAGGGAGCAGAAAGATGTGATATAGATCACAGTAATGTTGATGGAAATACAGATGAGCCTGTGAGAAGCTCAAGAGGTGTAAAAGCAAGAAAAGGAGGAGTAGGAAAAGGAAAGATTAGAGACAGTGAGGGATGAAGGTGTAAAGTGCACATAAGCATGAAGATCTTTGATACAGAGAATTTTGTACTATGGTAGTGACTGAGCATGTCTTGGATTTTTTTGCATTTCTTTAATGTTCTAGAATTATATGCCTAACTTTAACGCCAATATTATTCCCACTTTTAGGGTCTGACAGGAAATCCAGGTGTTCAGGGCCCTGAAGGAAAACTCGGCCCCTTGGTAAGTGACACAAAATTCGGTCTTTTCAGTTAATGCCACAGTAATTCAAGGGCACTACCTTGTTGAAATTACTTTTATTAATGTGAGCTTTCTTGATTTCTTAAGGCTTATCTTCTCTTTTGATTGTTCACTTTATAATCCTGACTCCAAAATTAGTGCTGATAATGTTTCTATAGTTATGTCTGTGTAGCAATGTCTGTTGTCTGTAGCAGGAGCTGCTGCAACATTTTTAGACCATTTATCGGTAACGTATTTTTCTAGATGTCCCTTTAGGGACACCATAAAGTATTTTTACATAATGACTCATTTCTAATAATTGCATAGTATTTTATTAAATACAGCAGTATGGCTAAAGCTATGTCTACTGTAAAGATGTTTTGACTGATAATTGGAGTACCAAACCAGGTTAATGTTATTTCCTTTATACGTACAAACATTTTCTAGAGGTTGATAAGTGAATGTGAATAAATATAGTTATGATTCCATGTCCAAAATACTTTTATCTGCAGGGTGCTCCTGGGGAAGATGGACGTCCAGGTCCAGCAGGGTCAATAGGAATCAGAGGTCAGCCAGGCAGCATGGGCCTCCCTGGGCCAAAGGGCGGCAGTGTGAGTATGACACCTGTACCCAAGATCTGTTTGACTTTAAACATTTGCATGTATTTAAATGGATGAAAAAAGATCTAAAATTAGTGATTTTTATTTCTGCAATTTAGGGCGATCCTGGAAAACCCGGAGAAGCAGGCAATGCAGGTGTCCCAGGACAGAGAGTGAGTGTGGCTGTTATTTGCAGTGATTACAGAAAATGATGCCTTTCTGTTATAAAAGTTCACTATAGAAGATTTCTTCTTATGTCATTTTAATTTAGGGAGCCCCTGGTAAAGATGGTGAAGTTGGCCCTTCTGGTCCTGTTGGCCCACCAGTAAGTCACCTTTAACCACTTTGCCTGCCAGTAACTCCATCCATTCATTACCCTCTTGGCTCCTGTTTTTATCTATCTTCATGCCAGTTGTTGATTCTAAACAAAAAATCCCAAGAACATTTAAAGGACAAATTGTCCTAGAAAAATAGTAAGCTTTGTATTAAAAACATATACATGTGTGTGTGTATATATATATATGTGTGTGTGTGTGTGGTGTGTGTGTGTGTGTATGTGAATGTGTGTGTCTATATATACAAGTAGTCTAATTCCTTTTTCTAACCATAACAAAAAATAGTACAAGGATCAAAATTTTCATAGTTCATTTTCCCAGCTTCCTTGGTTTTACTAGAACTGAGTTCTTTTCTGTCAGCACAAAACTTGTGGGGGAAGGATCTTAGAGAAATAATATACATTCTTATTACATCTTGTAGATAGGGTATGTCTTGGCCTGGAATAAGTAAAAATGTTGAAAACATACATATTTAGAGAGAAGAAAAATTGTGGATCCTGCCTATATTCCTCCACTGTTTACTTTATTTTGTGTAGGGTCTGGCAGGAGAAAGAGGAGAACAAGGCCCTCCAGGTCCTACAGGGTTTCAGGTATGTGCATTCTATTTATTTATTTATCTATCTATCTATTTGGTTATTTATTCATTTATTTATTTATTTGAAGAATGTCTTTATCAACTTAAATTGGAGAAACTTAGTTAAGTTATATATAACAAAACAGCTTCAGAACTAAGGCAATTATGTTCAGAATAATTAATGATACTTAACTTTCCTATCAGCTGTGCACTAAACTGAACTGACAAAGGCTTAAATACCAGCTCTGTATCCCTTGAGAAAACCACTGTTGATATTCAGTATTTTTTTGGAGATTTTCTGGAGATATTCCAAATATGGAGCAAAATAGTTGTTTTGATAATGAAGTATTATTTAAGTCAATTTCTGTTTATAGAGAACTTTCTTGTTAGGGATGATGTGCATATGTCCTGCAAATGCTAGAGAAAGGCTGCCATCTCATTTAGAAGGGGGAGAACACAGGTGCAATATTCATGTAACTTTCCCTTGGGGTTCTGTGAGGGTCCACTCTTGTGCTGAGGATGCTACTACATTCATAGTCTTGGTGTCTTAGTTAAATCTGGATTTACATAACTTTTTATCATGTTCATGAGCATTTTATTTACTCTTTTTTGCAGGGCTTGCCTGGGCCACCAGGTCCTCCAGGTGAGGGAGGAAAGCCAGGTGATCAGGTAATTTATGGGAAACATAACATTAAAAATAAGTTACTTCATAAAGTAATTTTGCATTGTTTCTCTTTTTAATTTAATTTCCCACTCTATTTGAAAATATGTACTGATGTAGTCTGCAAACTGTCCAAGAACTGCTTTTGGATAAAATAGTTGCTAGAATCTGACCATGTTCTTGGACTGAGCTGGACTATCACCTCTTGTCATTGGCAGATAATATTTAGAACTAGCCATCTACAGTCATAGTACTTTGGAAACAAAAATGTTTATCTCTGATTTCCATAACTGTAAGATTATGAATAATGATTTCATTCTAATGGTGAGTTCTCTTCTGCTTAGGGTGTGCCTGGAGATCCTGGAGCTGTTGGTCCATTGGGCCCCAGGGTAAGTGTTTTCTTTCCGAGTTTAAATATTCACAACAGTTCTCTGAGGTTGAAGGTTGACATATAATATGGACTTTAACAGCTGAAGTAAGTAGACAACTTTTTCCCCGCCCAGCAAAATGGTTCTAAATACAGATAGGTTTTAAGTTAGTGTCTGTATAATCTGCCTCCTTGGTTTACAGCTGACCAACATACTATTTCCACCACCTTTAACAGTAAAAGCATAAAACTGCTTTTTATTTGGTCATTTCTCCTAGAATTTGTTCACAGGCTGTGCAGTTATGGACTTAGGGTGTATTTAACATTTTGACTACCAAAACTGTACCCTGACTTCTAAATCAGTAAAAATTTTCCATTTTGTAGGGAGAACGTGGCAATCCAGGGGAAAGGGGAGAACCAGGTGCATCAGGACTCCAGGGTGAAAAGGGTATGGCTGGAGGTCATGGTCCCGATGGTCCAAAGGTAAACTGAATGGAGATTTGCACTGCTGGAGTGTTGCCATGTAGAATTCTGCTCATTTGCATGAATGTAAAAGAGAGAGGCTTTTTAATTATAAATATGAAAGATCTCTTCTTTGTATAAGGGTTCTAGGAGGACACACAAGTTATTCCAGATATAACTGTATTAATAACTTGCAGCATACTTAAATATTGAGAAATCACAGTAGAGCTGGACAGAGCCATTTCTGAACTGCAGCAAACCTTCTAGCAACGTTTTAAGAGCCATGTCACCTTATAAAAAGACATTTGGCAGGGCTGAGCATTTTTAAAAAAATGATGAAATCTGTGTGCCTGCATTTCTTCTGCTATTGATGTGATTAGGCCTAGGCAGGTCACCTCAAGTAGGGAGTGCCTCTAGTAATGTATTAGGCAGGAACTGTGAAAAATGAAGCATGAATAAAGAATTTCCACCCTTAGAAACTTCTACCTGTACCTATTTTGTGTACTAAACCTCTGTGGCATCAAGGTCAAGGCAGAAAGATGCTCAAGCTTCTTTTTTCACCTGTTTTCATCCCCAATATGCACTGAATAAATACTTTGGAGGGACCAGGGTGTTAAAACTGAGCTTCCTGAGTAACACGATGGGAAAAGGAAAGTATTTAGATGTGGACTAAAGTCCAAATTTCAGATGAAATTATTACTTAAAATTTTCCCCCAGAGACTTCAGCACAGGCACAACATGTTCTGCAGCCAAGAGACAAAGATACTTCTCTGTTGAATAGGCAACAACAGCTTGCTCTTTTTCTGCTCCAGGGGAGCCCAGGTCCTAGTGGGACACCTGGTGATCCGGGCCCGCCGGGTCTTCAGGGCATGCCTGGAGAGAGAGGGATCGCTGGAACGCCCGGCCCCAAGGGCGATAGGGTAAGCCTGCTTGTTTTTCTTCTCCTGAGTCAACCACCTACCTCTCAGCACTGCAATGATTGCAGCATGAACTATGCAGCATTCAGTGTTGTCACTGAGACTTTCTGGGCATCTTCCATAGGGCGGTGTAGGGGAGAAAGGTGCTGAAGGTACAGCTGGCAACGATGGGGCACGGGTAAGTAGATCGGCCACTCTCGTTTTAGACCTGCTCTTCACACGCTGGATTGTTTGCTGTGCTGGGGTTCTCACTGCTCAGCCTGGTGATATCATGGTTTTAGAGTCATTGTCATTACCCCAACCTTTAAGGATGCACAGTGTTTTGGGACGTCTGTGTTCCAACCCTCCATTTTGTATCATCAAGAGTGGGAGTTAAGACGTCAGTGGAAAGTGGTTCCCAGTTGATTTGGGATTCGGCTAAGCTGACTGTAGAAGAAAATGTGAAAGGAACAGGCAGAGATCAATAGGCAAAAAGCAGACCTTCCAGCTCTCATTCTTGGACTAAGGCAGATGCCTCCTTCTTGTCTGGATTGAGTAGCCCACAGTCAGTCCTGAGTTTCACAGGTGAAAATTCCTGTAATAGTACTTCCCCATATGGGCAGTCAGTTGCTGGCACTTCTGGAAGGCTTTGAATCTCCTGTGTATAAATAATACGTTGAGTCTGCTCAAGTCATGTCCAAGTCACATTGCATACACTCTGCTGCATAGACCAGCTGTCCAGTAATCCCAAATGCACTCGTTTTTTTTTTGTGGGCATTGACCATATTTTCTTCCCAAATTTGAATTACTTTCTATATGGAATTCTATAAGAATCTGAGATTCTTGGATTGTGCAAACCAGTTTGAACTGAATTCAGTGCAATTTTTTTTGTGTGTGAGGGGGCTTCTTTTCAAGACAAACTTGATGCAAGTTTGTGGTATTCTGCTTCTAAAGTGAGAGAATGATAATGGGCACAGGTGAATATTCAAGAAGGGAATATTACTACTGCTGTGTGAATCTTATCTGGAATCTGTGGATTTGGATGGCGAATTTACAACCTATTTGCCTAACTGCCTCTTGAAGAGAGAAAGGACATCTTTGAGGAGTGTGCAAGATATAAATGAATTTTCAGAAGTGAGGATGGACAATTTAAAATTAATTTAAACAGTTAAATACTAGCAAAAAATAAAAGGCTTCTGTGGAAGTGGGGGAAGAGAACATAATTTCTTCTTGAGACATCAAAATAAAGCTGGAGCCTTTTAAAAAAAAATCATTGGCCTTTTTCATAAACACTGCATAAAGGAAAATTTAAAGTTAGAGAAGAAAGAGAATGGAGGAAAGAAGGTATTTTATAGGGAGTTTGGTCATTGGAAGAGGAAATGCAAGTCAGTTTTAGATAAAGGAGTCAAATCAAGTTTTCAGAGATGAAGAATTCAAATGAATGAAAAAAGCATACAGGAATAGTAACATATGAGGAGGTTTGAACTACCTGTTTTGGAGCATCAGTTCTTTAACTTCCTTTCATCTTACTTTGTTCAAAAGGGTCTCCCTGGTCCAATAGGCCCAATGGGTCCAGCAGGTCCCACTGGTGAAAAGGTAAACAGATTTTTATTCCATTCCCTACTGAAGCTTCTTAATGTTGTCAGACTTTATGAGCACTTTTGCTACTCAACAAGGAAGTTCCTTGAGAAATAATAACCTTTACTTTTTATTTAAAGGGTGAACCAGGTCCTCGAGGTCTAGTTGGTCCTCCTGGCTCTCGTGGAAACCCTGTGAGTAAACATGCATTGTTTTGCCTGGCATAAGTTAATAACTAACACTCATCCAAACTACAGGCATTTTTCTCATTTGCTGATTTATTTTCCTCTTTTTCTTTCCCTCTCTTTGTAGCCAAATCTGTAGTTCTGACTTGTAGCTGAGCACTTGCAAAACTATTACCACATTTTGATCCTCTCTCCTACACTTGCTTTGGGGTAAACTTTATGAAGTTACCCTCAATTACATCATTCTTGAAAGTATGCCACCACTTTTAATTGTTTAAATGTTTCTATAAGCTTGCCTATTCCAGATATCACTGCACATATACAAATATTTAGGTGGAAAAAGTGCAGAGATAACTCTTAGTTCATCTACTTATGTAACTCATGTCATCTTCCATCTCTTAGTGATTTTGAGTATTTTAAGTGTTGGCTTCAGTTAGGGAATTAGAGGTTCAGCCCTTCTAGATTCTTCATACTGTTTGAAATTGATTATGCCCCTGTCATAAATCAAAACAGTCTCATCTCCAGTATAAATTGGAGCAGCCTCCAACCCTCTAGGGAGTGCTGGAGTTGGCAGCCTGCAGGTCCTTCTTTTCCAAACAAAGTTGTGTGGAAGGCTCAGCTGAAGCAGCTCATAGACTGTTCTGACCCTGTAGAAGAGAACATCTTTGAACTACTGCTTTTTTCCCAGTGTGGTTGGAGTGGTGGGTTGCATGAAGTACATGCTCCTTGGCTAATTGTGCTATCTCTGGAAGGGATGGGTTGTGAGCAGAATTTCTTCAGCTGTTTCAAGACTTGCTACATATCTTGAACACGTGACAGATTTTAACATCACAGTTAACATCCTTTATTTTATGATTAAAAGGTTATTTAATTCTGATTAATAGAGCAAAAATATGGCAGTAAATACTTAGTATTTACTGAAAATCATGCTGCATATAGAAAGACAGTTGTTAACTACAATCATTCTAATTTTTTTGACCAGGGTTCCCGAGGAGAAAATGGCCCAACTGGCGCTGTTGGTTTTGCTGGCCCTCCGGTATGTGCTTTGGAACTCTAATGAATTTCCTTTACTCATGCTTTGACACACTTCATTTCCTTCCTTATGAATAATACTGCAGTGCTCTGGAACATGAGACACACTTTTGCTGCAAAAAGAACTGTTTCTTTTTCCCATCAGCATATCAAATGAAGAAAAGGGTCCAACCAATGCCCTAGACAGTTGAGAAGTGCTTGTCTTTATAAGATTATGTAATTGCTCAACAGATTTCATGTTTTCATTTATATGCTATGTTGCTCCTTTGAGATTAAAATGAGGCAAGTTTACAAGTGTCATCTGCTGAAGGTAGCAAAGATTTGTACCATGAGTAGTGAAGGCTGGAATGAGTTGATGGACCAGATGGAAGGGAATAATCTAAACTTTCCCACAGCCTAAATATCCTGTTTCAGACCTTTCACAAAGAGTCAGGCACCTGCTTCCCTTGGTGGGAAAAATAGAAGCCTAGAAAAGATAATGTTTGTTCAGTCCCTTTTGATTTTAGGTATGTAGTGGCTGCTAAGGAAAACACAAAATCAAGAGGAAAAAAAAAAGCTAGAGAGGAAAAATACTTAAAATGGAAATACTGACTTCACAGAATGTTCAGAAAATCTCATATGTGATCTTCTAAAGACTGTGCTGAACTGCTACAGCTCCCCAGATCTGAACATCTAAGCAAATGCAGTGTTTTCTGGACAGATTTGTTCCTCTGTTGTTTTTTGCCTTCTAGAAATTCCCTACAAAATTTCTTTGTTAGGCTGGAAAGATTTGGTATTATCTGACTTGATGTCTCTCCTAAATATTATTTCTTATAGGGTCCTGATGGTCAACCCGGTGTTAAAGGTGAACCTGGAGAACCTGGACAGAAAGGAGATGCTGGTTCTCCAGGACCACAAGGTCTTGCTGGGTCTCATGGTCCACCAGTAAGTATGAGTAACATCATCACAAAACCAGTGGAACAGGCTAGTCTTGCTTATTTAAAAAGTTCTGGATGTTCACTATCATCCTTCTCCTTTCCTCTTAGGGTCCTCCAGGTGTTCCTGGTCTGAAAGGTGGTAGAGGAACCCAGGGTCCCCCTGTAAGTAGATGTTATTTTCTGTGACCTGACTGATAACCTAATACAGAAACTTTATGTAATGTGTGTATTATTCTTCATCTCAGCTTGTTTTATTCACAGTCTGTAATTACAATGTTTGCTCACTATTTCAGCTGGGGACATTTGAGGTAACCAGTGCTGTACTTCTTTCAGTAAAGGTGGTATTAAAATGTTGTTTTTTTCAGGGTGCTACTGGATTCCCAGGATCTGCTGGAAGAGTTGGGCCTCCAGGACCTACTGTAAGTCAATTATTAGATTCCTAATAGGTGTGTTTTATAAACTGGTCATCATAAATCTGAAGACTAAGTAAGGCAGGAAAGTTGATTATGGCCTGAAACAACACCTTGTCAACACTGACTTCTGTGACTGCATGTTTAAGTTCAGTGAAACTCATTAGTCTCTGGCTTGATCCACTGTGTCCAGTGAGTGCAAGGTTTCACTGGGTTGAGTAGACTTTGAGCTGTTGAAACTGCTCTAATGACTTAATTGCTTATAGGAACAAAAAAACAACCTATGTCTTCCTCTGCTTTTTACTTTTGTCACTTCAGTGGTGACTGCATTTAGTTCATTGTTGGAGTTGCTTATAAGATCCATTAAAATAAATTCAAGAGAAAATGTAAACAAGCCCACAAAATATCTTATGTTCAAACATTTCAGAAACTCTGTTAAAAATGAAAAAGTTAGTTTTGGATCAACAAGTTAAGGATTGAACTCCAGATAGAGAACTGTGTCATGCTTCATGTGCCTTTTGATCTTTAGATGAGAAAAACAACTTGCAGTCATTGTTTCTCAAAAGGTGAAGTTTATGGAAGAATTAATGTACCAGAGAAGTCTTTTAAAAGTATTTGAGGAATGAACAAAGGTCTGTTAAAACACTAATTTGTACCAT
Source organism: Formicarius rufipectus (assembly GCA_013399695.1). Taxonomy (NCBI): domain Eukaryota; kingdom Metazoa; phylum Chordata; class Aves; order Passeriformes; family Formicariidae; genus Formicarius; species Formicarius rufipectus. Next base: position 2,159,233 of record VXAU01002749.1, read on the forward strand.
GTGAATGAAAAGTTTAGATGTAGACTTTAGCTTGATGATAGTGGAAAGAACGGGCAATAGTGAGTTTTCTAGCGGTGGTCGTACCCGTGAGGTAAAAAGAAAGAGAAAGAAAAAAGAGAGGAACAAAAAGATGTCTTTTAAAGGAGGGAGTTTGGAATTGAAAGCTATTTACTTGATCATAAAAGAGGTGATAATAGCTTTTAGCTCATTCACATTTTTGGCTTTTCACAGACTGTGCATATTTACAGTCAATAAAAACATGGTCTTTAGACTTTTATTGTCTAGATCAGAAAAGTGTCCAATGTAACGAGGCTTTTAATCTTCTTAGGGAGCCCCGGGGCCTGCTGGGCCTATTGGTGAGCCAGGAAAAGAAGGTCCCCCAGGTCTTCGTGGTGATCCTGGTTCTCATGGCCGTATTGGAGATCGAGGGCCAACTGGACCTCCTGGTGGTCCTGGAGACAAGGGGGACCCGGGGGATGACGGGCAGCCGGTACGTCCTCGGGGTGATACTAATTCTCCCCGGGCCAGCTCTGGGCTCGGTCTCATTGTTACTTATGATAGTGATGTGTTTTTCCCTTGTGTGGATTTCAGGGCCCGGATGGCCCCCCTGGTCCAGCAGGAACGACTGGTCAAAGAGGAATTGTTGGTATGCCAGGACAGCGAGGGGAAAGAGGCATGCCAGGGCTGCCAGGTCCTGCAGTAAGTAATGACCAAGGCAATACTGCCACCAGCCTGGGTGTTCTCTTCGTGGCCTTCTGAGTGTAGAGCCCCATAGCACGAGGGGAAAGCTGGAAAATCCAACTGCATGTTGAGTGAATATAGAGAGAATAGGAAATAACTAAATCTCGTGCAAATGCATGGGGTGCAAGGTTTGTTTCTGCCGTGATGGAAGGTCTGCTCCTGAGTTAAGTGAGGGGGTAGTAACATTAAGACTTCTGTCTGGAATGTTCCTATTTGACATAAAACTAAATTCTTGAAGGAAACTACCCCAGACTCATTATTTGGGTGCCTGAAGGTCACTTGAATGTGAGTAGATACGCTGTAACCACTGTTTCAGAAATTGTGAACTACAGTCTTCAAAAGTGCCACTTGTTCTCTCTTTGCTTTCATTTGCAATTATTTGCAAATATTCATTGGAAAACCTAATGATCCTGGACTTCAAGTCATTAAATAGACTGTTATTAAAAGGGTTAGTATGGAGGATCTGCCGTTCCCACTGGATCTATAAAGTCAATTTATAACTAAAGTTAGACAGAAATTATTTCCCTGTGTTGAGACAGGGGAAAAAAAAAAAGCTACCTATTTCAAACTGGATTATATCTTTCTGGAATCTCAAAGACCTTACCTGTTTCAGGTAGTGACACTGGATGTATTGATCTCTCAAAGAAGTGTGTGCTTTAGAGAGTTGCTACTAGACAGACTAACTTTAAGTGCACTTTCTAGTCAATAAAAGCCTGTTGAAAAGTAAGCAACACAAACGTCTCAAAATACGCAGTATATTAAATATGTATGAAAACCTTATAAGAACATTTGATTTAATTATCAATTTTTTTGAATTTACAAATGTAGATGCTACTTCAGACTGGATTAATGAGTAGTTTTGCAGGCACCAGTCTTTTTGTGCTTTCTTGGGTTTGTGATTAACATCTTGATACAATATTTTTCATCTCTTTTAGGGTACACCAGGAAAGCAAGGTCCCACTGGGCCACCTGGTGATAAAGGTCCTCCAGGACCTATTGGCCAGTCAGGTGCCACTGGACCTGTAGGTGAAGCTGGTCCAGAAGTAAGTATTAGAACCTTGTAATGTGCAAAAAAAGACTAGTAGCTATTCTCCTCTACTTTAATTTCAAGCTGGATAACAGCGTTCTAGTTCTCCTGCATGAAATGCAAGATTACAGAGTTAACTGATAGCTCTATTTTTATTCCCTAACTCTAGGGACCTGCTGGTAATGACGGTACTCCTGGACGAGATGGAGCTGTTGGAGAACGCGTAAGAATATCTTGCTTTCTTAAGTCACTTCTGCAAATCTCCATTTTATTATTGGCTTGTTGTAGATTTTCTCTTCATTCAGTTAACCTGGGTGGAGAACTTGTTCTGAAAGTATATCACAGCTTTGAATAAGTAGGGCCTCTCACAGCTGAGGATACCTAGCTAAGAACACCTGCCTCCATGGACGAGACTGGAGTTCTTGCAGCAGGAATATCCTTGTAGATTCCAATTGCTCAAAAATAGACTAGCAGTGCTACTGGTCTAGACTAGGCCTCTTTAGATAAATAATGTTGAAATTCTGTTTTGCAGGGTGATCGTGGTGAACCTGGCCCTGCAGGCTTACCAGGTTCTCCAGGGGGTCCAGGAACTCCCGGGCCTGTTGGCCCTCCAGGAGATGCAGGTCAAAGGGGTGAAACTGTAAGTGAGACTCTTTTCAAAATACTTTGTTTATCAAAAGAACTGCTGTGTATGTTTTTGTGCATTGCTTCACACACCTTCTGTATGCCATCTCTGTAGGGTTCTCGAGGTCCGATGGGTCCCCCAGGGCGTGCGGGAAAAAGAGGGTTGCCTGTAAGTTGTGCATGGTCACTGTGGTTTTGTCTGAGACATATTTTCCAGGAAAGAGTATGAGAAACTCAGCCCCAACTGGAATGCTTTAGGTTGTAGTGGTCTGACTGCAAGTCAGGTAGTCTGAGCTGCAAAGCTGTACAAGTCTGTTTAGGTACTCTAGTATTTCCACACTGACATAACAAAGGCTTTGGAAGCCTCTTTATTTGGAGTATGTTGCTGTCTGGATACTGATAGGACCTGAGTTAACAAATGGCTGGAGTCTGTGTTTAAATAAAGGGTAAAGAACTGAATCCTGAACAAAAAGGCACATTTTTAGGTAAAAATGGCAGTAATACAACAAAATCACCTGTTCCCATTAAACTGCCTTAATTCAATTCATGAATTTCTGACTTCAGTACAACTGGAAAACAAAGCAAACTCATCTTTTTTATGTTACATAACTCTTTTACAATCCAAGCTTGGAACAGAAAATTAATCACCAACTTCAGAAAATCAAAACAATGTTGTCCTGTCCCTAAGCAGATGTCATTTTAGAGACAGGAAAAGTTTATTGAGTAGTTAGTGATAATAATGTCATTGATAAAATATTTGGAATCTGACATTGAGAAATTTAGCATTTAAATTGGGCTGAGAAATATAGAATTCAAAGCAGAAGCTGTATTTTCCACTGATTCTTGAATTTGTATGAGAAGTTTGAAACTATCAAAACTAATAAAAATAAAGAAAAGAAATTATGACAACAATAGAAGCAAGCTATTTGTACTGGGGAGTCTGGCTGTTGTCCGTAGCTAGGAAATATAACTTCAGTTGTACCCTAATTGTAGTGAAGATGAAAGAAACTGTGAGAAGTAAAGATGGAACATGGAGGATTTCATACTGAGAACATGTCTTACCATGTCTGTGAGAGATCCATAATATTTCAATCTCAGCAACAAAAATGATTTGCCACATCCAGTAAGACACAGAAATGTCTGAATCTTAAAAAAATTGGTTATGTAAATTACTTATTGTCATTATTAGAGGTCTGGGGTTTCTTTACAGTATTAGGTAGCTAAGTAGACTAAATTTACTGCAACTATATTTAAGTACAACAGAGCTTTCTGTAATTATTTACTTATTCTTTGGTAAAAAAATTAAGATTCTTGGACCTGCCCCAGCACCACCTTCTTTTACCTTTAGAAAGGAAAGAGGTCTGAGTACAGTGTCTGAAAGCAAATGAGGGGTGTTTGAGGTTGGGGTTCTTTTTCAGTCCTGAATTTTACAATTCTTCACTGATATGTGCAGGGTCCCCAAGGACCTCGTGGTGACAAAGGTGACAATGGAGATCGAGGTGATAGGGGTCAGAAAGGACACAGAGGTTTCACTGGGCTTCAAGGTCTTCCTGGTCCTCCGGTAAGTTGTTCTGGTTTTACTATAATTTTATTTCCTTGGCAGTTAAATAATATATCAGGAGCATAGTTATTTAAAACAGAAAAAAAGCAAACTAGTTTGTTTTTTTTTTTGTCCCCCACAAGGTATTTGTGAGTGGCCTGGCTCTCCATACTTGCTAATATTTTTAATGTCACTCTACAATACTATTGAATGATGAGGTAAACCTGTGTGTTGCAAGATGTGTATTCTCCTATTTCTGTTTCATTTGCAAGACTGATCACTGACAGTCTATGACCTGTCAGCACAAGATGATAACAAATGTTGGTAATTTCAGATAAACTGCTTAGAGTGCGAAATGCTTTTTTGGCAGTGTTTGAACTCCTTGTAGTCTAGGAATCAAATGCAAAATCCCAGGAGGACTGTGATTGTATCTCTTGATAATATGTGCCAGAACTTCATGATTTCATTGTCAATTGAATGGAAATACCATGGAGAAAATTTTCTTTTTTTTTTTTTTTTTGAGATTTATTCACTGATTCTCTGCAAAAGTTGGAAGTTTTCAACATGCAGGAACTGCATCAATAACAAACCCCAACACCCAAATCATCTTTTCACTTCCTGTTAGCCCAGTCAGTTACTCTCTTGTAAAGTACTCTGATTCTAAAGCCATGCAGTCAAGGTTTTTCTGCAGAAACAACTTCATATATAGCCAAACACAATAAATTCTTTTAAGTTGCTAAAGTATTAAGGTGCTACACATTGTTCATGTATATTTTAATCCTATTAATGACAAATCATGGCGGGGGTAGGCCGAATGGTGTAAGTCGCTGCCTCTGGAGCCGGCTCCTCCTCTGAGGACACCGGTTTGAATCCCAAGGAACTCGCTGTCGCCGTCCGAGCGTGCTCGGCCGTGGCAAGATGAGCCTCAGGAGTAAAGGGGGTGGGGCCAGTTCTGCGCACCCTGTGCCTCACCTAAAAAATCCATTGCGCAGGCTTATCCCAAGATCTTCGTTTGCGAAGTCCAGCCAACAACAAATGCCAAATCACGTGCATCACATATCAGTACTTTAAAGGAATGTGCTTCAAATGTACAATGACATGATATAATTTCTTCTGTTTAGGGTCCTATTGGTGAACAAGGCAGTCCTGGCATTCCAGGCCCATTTGGTCCTCGGGTGAGTATGATGTTTAAGGTTTTTTGTGCTTGATTTTATTTTTCCCCCCATTATCAGACGTCTATTTCTGCCTCACTTTTATTTCAGTGGCTTTTATTGACTTTGGTATCATGTGGTGATTGCCTTAATATCTTTTGCTTAGACATTATCTTGTTTAATACAGTAAAGCTTTGATGGAGGTATATTTTATAGCTAGATAAAGAGATCAGTTCAGGATAACAACAGACTTTTTTTTACAGACATTTGCTGCAGCGGATGCAAAGCCAAATAAGTGGCATCTCTGCTAATTGCTGCTCTGCCTTACATATCCCCCTATCAGCCAAAAATGAAAGAGAAGGATGACTACCTTGGATGTCCCCCAGGACAGTGTATCTCCATGCCTGTAATCATGTGGGCATATGCATACATACAGCAGCTTCTCCAGTCCACATAGCATCTGGAATTCATCCCTCTTAAATAGTTAAGGAAAAAATACACAGCTGATCCAAGTTACAATGTGTGAGGTGATTCAGTTGAGAAGAGCAGCACTGAAACTGCCTTCTTACTTTTACAGAAGTGGTGATTTTTAAAAGGTTGATAATAGACATAATTGGATTGCTTCCTGACAAGATTTTGCTTATAAAGGGCTGTTTTGTGTAACTTTGTTATTAAATGCTAAAATATATTCCTTCTTTCTCCTGTATTTTGTAGGGTCCTCCAGGTCCCGTTGGTCCTTCTGGCAAAGATGGAAATCCTGGTCCACTTGGGCCAATTGGTCCTCCTGGTGTTAGAGGGACTGTGGGAGAAGCTGGACCTGAGGTAAGTTGGTGGGAATATGGAGGGAAAGGATTGCCTTCAAATAATGAGCTATTTCCAAAAGTCCATCACATCACTTTCTCAAACATCCAGAGCTCAAGGCAAATGATAAAATGTGTTATTTTCTCCAACAAACAGCCGGGGTTACTGTGTATTGGAAGGGCTCATTTCTTACTTGTTTTCATGTTCTGTACCTGTGATGATCTCTGTCTCATGCACCTATACTCTCCTTAGGTCAACCTGGTGGCTCCTTCTGCAGATAGCTCACTGAATCCTGCTGGATCTGCAGTTCAACATGGCTACTTGGCCAGTTGTGTCCCAAAACCTCAGGCCTAAGCATGGGCCAGTTGGTGTCTCTGGAACCAGCAGCAGTTCAAAGCTGGCAGTCCCACTGAGGTGGCACTGAATTAGCACAGCCCTGTTCCTGACTGCCAGCACCATGCTGTGCTGTGCCCTCAGTCCAAATAAACAGCCCAAACTCTGACACTAATCCCAGCTGACCTTCAGCCTGGTCTGAGGTTTATAGACACCAACTATGAGCTGATTCACAACTAATGAAAATTGGTTTGACCATTGGGAAAAAATCCTAAATCTCTGCTAAACGTCCCAGGCATATTCCACACTTAACAATTCACAGTACCCTTTCATAGCATGGTAGTTATGCTATTCAAAGGAATATAAGCCATAAAATTAGGGGGATTTGACAAAAGAGTGATCTGGGTAATCATGTGAAGAATTTAAAAATTGGTTTTGCTGACTTTGGGGAAGAAGTGGAAGAGGTGGAACAAAATAACAACCAAGACAAGGAAGGCAGTTTCTGCTTTCATTCTGTCTGGTAAAGCAGCTTCCTGTGTTTATTATGTTTATCACCCTACTCATTATTCACCCTATTTTATGAAATTTCTTCCAATTATTGGTATTTTTCAAGACACCAAAACCTGAATGAAGAGGCAATGGCAGAGCATGAGAATATAAAATGTCTCCAGATACTTCACCTGTGTAACTAGACAATACAAGAAATATCACATACTAGCATTTTTAGTTTTGCTTTCCATGGTGAATTGCACACAACTATAATTTGGAACCTAAAAACATGAAATAAAAGTTAAGATTTCATTTTCAGGCACAGTGTGTGTTAGTTTGGGTGTGTGCTCTGTAGTAAGCATTTAGAGCGCTACTTGTGAATTCTGAAGTAATTACTCTCAAAGGAAGTGCCAGTTCTGATCTGTAGCACCAGAGGACCAAACTTCAAATGAAGGTTTATTACACACTTTATACTGCCAAAGAAGAGCTGGCAGAGCTTGTAGGTGGCAATATGCTTATTAACAGATACTTTCTGTGTCAAGACTTAGTTACCTCCCCATGTGTCACAATTCAAGTTGACAGAAGGACCTCAGAACCTGTCATTTGAGAAAACTTAGTCAGGAAATCACCTGCTATTCCATGCAAGAATTATGTAGATTCTGTCTCACAGAAACCCTGGGTTCTGGAGCCAGAAAGCTCAACACTGTGCGGGATAAATGTAAAGATGTTTCTAGTGTCAAATTCTACTAATTGAAAATGTGCCTGAGGCAACTCAGGGGAAGCAGGAATTTAAGATTGCTCTAAAAATCACAGCTGTTGGGAATTTAAGAAATAAAGTTATTAGGCAGGGATTTGAACAAGGAGAGAGAGATGGCTTAAAAAAAAAACCAAAAAAGAATGAGGAGGCCATTCCTTGGTGACTTTTTCCAGCTATTGCGTCTAAAATCACGAGTAAGAAAAAGTAGAGCAAGGCACTAAGAAAATCAGAGAGGATGTAAAGCAGAGAGAACGCCTCACATGTGGTTCTGATCTCTTGCCCCTCTTCCTGAAAAGGTGACTTGTTTGTATCTGAGTCATTCCCTGTGCATTAGGGTGGCTGGCCCTGAAGTCTTGGGTTTTTTTTTAGTGGCTGGCGTTGCTGTCATTGTGCGTAGCATTTACTCTAATGTGCCTCAGTTGCCTTTTTGTTTTGAACCTTAGGGTCCACCAGGTGAGCCTGGTCCGCCTGGCCCTCCGGGACCTCCAGGCCACCTCACTGCTGCCATTGGTGACATTATGGGACACTACGACGACGCTATGGCAGATCCGCTCCCAGAGTTCACTGAAGATGAAGCTGCCCCAGATGACCATAACAAAACAGACCCGGGAGTCCACGCCACGCTGAAGTCACTGAGCAGCCAGATCGAGACCATGCGCAGCCCCGACGGCTCAAAGAAACACCCAGCACGGAGCTGTGACGACCTGAAGTTGTGCCACCCCTCCAAGAGGAGCGGTGCGTACGAACACGCCATCCTGAGTGTGCCCTCTGGTCTCCAGGATGTACCTGGTCACTGGAAAAAAAACAAAAACCAAACCGTGTGTAATGCATATTTTGGTGACCTAAATTGACAGTCATAATAGGAGCTTGAAAACTTCTCTCAAAAAAAACCCCCTATTTCTTCTTGCCAATGAAGTATGTATTCTGATTTAGTTAGTCAGTATTTATTCAGATGTGTTTTAAAAGAAGTGGAGTACCATTTAGATGATGACAGAGATAGGTTGGGACACCAATTGCAAATATTTGTTTAATTGCTCTTAGCTCAAAGTGTTACTTGTGGGCTGATGGCCTGTGAGTGCTTTCAATGCAGAATTCTCTGCTGCTGCTCCATAGTGGCACTTCACAGGTGGCAATGTACTAAAATACCTTTTAGGTGTTTCCCTAATTTTCAGGGATTATCAGTGGATAAGTCAGAATAGACTGGAAGGTAAAGATAATTTCTTACAGGCCTTACCATCTCTTGCCCCGTTTCCTGAAACTTTGCTTTCAACATCAGTATTTAGGAGGGGCTATCATCAGTTTTTTGTATGTAGAGAAAAATGCCTTCTGGCCACTGTGTGTGCTTTAGATACTTGGAGTGTTCAGAAGCTTTGCAATGAATTTAAAGAATCTTAACCATAAACAGCTTTCAAGTCTGAATTCCCCAGTTTTAAATATTAGAAATACTGATGAGCTTGTGTCTTGAATCAACATTATAGTATTCTTGCACATTAATATTTACCTGAAGCACACATCAAAAAACCCATCAGATTAATATATGTGCCTGTTTTGTATTGTTGTAACATACTTTTGCTTTATGTCTTCCCAGTTATTTCAAGAATCTTTATAACAAGTATAATCACTTGTTATGTTCCTTGTAGGTGAATATTGGATTGACCCTAACCAAGGGTGTGTTGAAGATGCTATAAAAGTGTACTGCAACATGGAAACTGGAGAGACCTGTATTTCTGCAAACCCATCTACTGTGCCCCTCAAAACGTGGTGGGCCAGCAGGTCATCTGACTTAAAGCCTATCTGGTATGGCCTTGATATGAACAGGGGATCACAGGTAAATAAATATGGCTAATGGCAAGAATTGGCTTCTCTGAAACTTTTCTTTAGGTTTAGGACTTCATCTGCTATTCTGAGCAGATTCTGCTACAGTTGTACATTATAAGTATTGACTGACTGGCTTATATTCAATGGGTTGTTATTACCATACAGTAAAGATAGGAAATAGCTGGGAAAAGCAAAGCAAGTGCATCTAAGGCAAGATTGCCTATAGGTAGACACTGCTGGAATACATTTATTTCTCTTGATTCCAAAACATCAATGTCTCTAGCCATCTATTTACTCAATCACTATCTTGTCCTTAAAGAAGTGCACTTTTACACTAATATATGGTCCAAATCTCCTCTGTTTTAATTGAATTCTGCTCTTACTTTCAGAAATCTCTTTACTGTTAAAAATTAGAAAACTTGCTTTATAGATTTGCTTTTAAAAAAAGGTATGATTGCTGTCATTTGTGTCAGGTTGATCCATACTGTCTCCATCAATCTCTAGCCATAAAAATTTCCACTCACTTTTTTCCCTCTGTGATAACTTCTAAAATAAGGCTTAATGATCCTGGCAAATAACAGAATTTTATCCTATGCAAAATATATAATTAATTAAACAGCTTTTGCCATTTTTATTCCTAATCTGTTAAAAGTTCAGAAAATATCCGTAAGTGTTATTTCACAGGGAGTTAGTGCCTTTAAATTAAGTATTTGGTGTATAAAAAAATAAGGCTATTACCAACTGGATTCCTGAAAACAGTTCAGAACTTTGGCAGCTGCCAAGATGTGATATTGAGAGCTGATGTGATATTGATTGCTTTTTTGAGATGCTTTCAGTTATTATTAAATTCAGGAGATCTTACCATGACCCAAGATATCACAGTTGTTGTTTAGCTGCCTGCAGAGCTACATAGAGGGGTTTTGTAAGTCAGATGCTCTTTGGTAGATGAGGGATGATCTTGGGGAATATTATAAAAGAATATTTAATATTTTTTGAAACAGTCAGATTTGTTAACTAATAATATGAGCCATGTAATAGTCATATCCACTCCTTGTGGCTTCTAAATAATGTGTCCAAGATTGCTAAATAGGGAAGAAGCATTTTATAAATTATGACAGTGTCAATGAATAAGTTTTTCTCTTTACTGGTTTCACTGAAATGTGTAAGTTTTTAGTCATTCTTCACTGTTGTTTTACATGTTGCAAACATTCATAAAACATGAATAAAATGAAACCTGCACAGATAGGGAAATAAAACCTCAAGAATTTTAAAATTTTTGTTTTGGGTAAAAAAATTGCTTGTTTTTATAGAAGCAGTGTCATTTTGTAAACCGTTTTTCAAACTTCTGTTCAAACTGATAAAGCCATTTGCAAATGTATGGTTATTTTTATATGGTCATACTGCGGTTGTTTGTGATATTTCTAAATGCAATACAAGCCCTTCAGAAAACAAGTTGCTGAAGCTGCAGTATAGCAGGTACGCTGTAAAAAGCTTTTCTGTGCTTGCTGTTTCTTTTCTGCTTCAATGTTGCTCTAATGCACTATTTCATATGGAAGAATTCCTTTCAGAACTGAGGCAGAATTCACTGCACAACTTGGCATGTCTGTGAAGGCCCAACTGCCTTTGGGTTGTTCAGCTGCAGAGCTTTACAGTCAAAATTCTCCATGTCTACATTTCTTTGTCCTCACCCAGCAGCAAATTACAAAAGAAATCATTCTTAGATTTTATGTAGTAGGGCCCCCATTAGTTATGTCTGAAAAGGGTTATGATAATGTCAGATTGCATAAAATGCATGAACTCTTAAGGAATTTTAATGTAAGTTGATATATTTCTTTATCTTCACAGTTTGTGTATGGGGATACGGCTGTCACTCAGATGACATTCCTACGTCTCCTCTCAAAGGAAGCTTCCCAGAATATCACATACCTTTGTAAAAACAGTGTTGGGTACATGGATGACCAGACAAAGAACCTGAAAAAAGCTGTGATTCTGAAAGGGGCCAATGACCTGGAGATCAAAGCGGAGGGAAACAGCCGGTTCAGATACACGGTTCTGCATGACAGCTGCTCTGTGAGTTTGGGGGGTTTGTCATTTGCTGTGGACAAAAAGGGCATTTGTCCCTTTGCAGTTCTTTCTTGAATTAGAAAAAAAAAAAATCCATAGAAGGAAGTAATTAAACTGCTGCAGCAATTCATCATGAGTTGTACAAGTAGTCGATCAAATTGGCATTTTACTACAATTCTATCTTCACGTCATAGAACTCTGCACTATTTAGAGGTTATTTACAAATAGCTACTTATTAGTGAACATGCTGCAATATATATCTTGCCATTTTGCCTTTCCCAGTACTTGTTTACCTCTGTGTGGAATCACACATTCTGGTGAGATAACCACAAACATTGTCTGCCAGATGGGTAAGATTATGGCAGCAGTACTGTGGAGGAAACTCCAATAAGCTGGAGTTGAAAAGGAAATGTTCCCCCCCAAAAAACTCTTAGTGAGAGTAGAAACCAGAAAGCACTAGAATTTTTTCATGTTCAGTAGCAGTCTTAGCGAAGTACAAGATACTGGAAATGATTTCTAAATTTAGTTTTGCACCTGAAATAAATTAACTTTGAAGTAACATAGCCCACAATGTTGTATGCAGGCACGTATTAACACACAGAGAAGGATTTCATAGCACAGAGAAAAATCAGTGCTGTTGTGTCAATCTGACAAGTCTGTCTATTAAATAGAAAGTTATATACATTTGAAAATAACCAAGGTGCAGTGCAGGCAGTGTTACTCAGAGTGTGTTACTCAGCAAAGAAACAGTGAGATGCTTCCAAGCAATCAACAATGACAACTGACTTGCCATTGGAATTTTGGCTGTTCTGACATGACCTCTCACCTAGTGCCTAATTTTTTCATTTTTCTTTTTCTTTCCTCTAGAAACGCAATGGCAACGTGGGCAAGACTGTTTTTGAGTACAGAACACAGAATGTGGCACGCTTACCTATCATAGATATTGCACCAGTGGACATTGGCAGCACCGACCAGGAATTTGGAGTTGAAGTTGGGCCGGTTTGCTTTGTGTAAGAGGAAGGGGGGAATTAACACACTACCCAGCAACAGCAGCAGTTAAACACATGAACTTTGATTGAAGTTAATCCTGAGACTCTTGAAGTAATGGCTGATATTGGATCAGCATTGTATATACAGCTCTTTTTAAATGCCCGGCCTCCTTTTGAATATTTATTTTACTTACAAACCTTCTGTTTTAAGTGATTGGAACCAACTTTTTAGTACAACAGTACAATTCTAAGAGGATTGATGACCACCTTTTAAAAGTAATATGAATCTTTTTCCTCAGTTTTGTTTCATATAATATTGAAATTTATAGGTATTCAAAATAGTTAGTTTTAATGTGGGACTCTGTAAAGCTCTAAGGATTATTTCTCTTGCTTTGAAGCATACTGAATAACAGAAAAGTAGAGCACTTTTGTGAACCATTGACTGTATTTCAATCCTACTTACTCCCTCTACCCCAGTTTATTTTCCTGTGGTTGCCAGTACAACAGACACTCACAGAAATCTGTCTTTTGTAGAAGAAACCCTTCAAATAGGACCATCTTAATTTGGTATTGTTTTTCCTGCACTTTTCAATGTAAGTCTGCTCAGAAGAGTGATCCATAGTCACAATTTATTTATGAAGTAAAAACATTACTGGGGTAAATGTGAGTTTTCAGTAGGGGTGTCCCATATATTAAATTTTAAGATCAGATTTCACTTTTCACAATGTCTCTTTGTAATTCCATTAAATTATCCTTAATCTTAAAAATACATCTTAAACCAAATACTTGTTGATTTTCCAATACTTGCCCATCTAAGAAGCCCTTACATATCAAATTATACAGATGTCTTATATATGAAGCCAATTTCTGTACATTACAAACCATTCACATGTATACCAGACCAATTGCTAATAAAGTTTAGAAATTCATTGGTTTTAGCTGACATCCACACATGCATCACCAGTAATTTGACTTTCTGGCCTTGAGTTGTCAAGGCAGGACAGTTCCATCATTTCTTAGCATGAGCTACCTCATCTCTGGAAGTTGGGATGCAATTAATATTCCTGTTTTTATTTTAGATGTTAAAAGGTGCTATGCTTCTGTTGTTATTTCAAGAAAGGAGATAGGCAGGGCAAAAAAAAAAATAAAAACCCAACAAAAAAGTGATGGTGCTAAATGACTATAGAAGGCTGATGAAATAAAGATGCCTACTGTCAATGTCATTTCCAGAGCTTAGTTGTTAGGCTTATGGTGTTTGAGAGAACAATGTTACAGTGCATTTATTTGTTGGTCATTCAGTATATAGGATGTTTTGTACCTCTAACATGCTTTATTTTGTAAAGTATGTGGGTACAAACTTACTTAGGTTTTTTTGTTTCTTTATTGCATCTGTGCTCTCCACTTTTTTTTTTTTTGTTTGTTCCTTTTAAAAAATAAACAGTTGGGGCTATCCCTAAAGAAAGTCATGCACACAGCTTTATTCATGTATCTTTGCAAAGCATTTAATTAAATACATGCTTCTCGCTCTGTAAGTGGTTTCCTTTCTGTAAAATTCCTTCCAGTATGTCCCATATCAGTTCATTTCCAGGAAATTAAAAATAGAGGTATTTAATTTTTGTTTGGTTGCTCTTTGCATGACTCATTTGCAATGCATTCTGCTGAAATATTTCAAGCATAGGAATATTGGGGTATTTAAATAATTCCTTCTCTGCCAGGTTTTACAGATACCTGTCAGTTTGTACAAAGTAGTCACCAGCAAGCCCCTTAAAGCTGCCTGGCTAGTATTGTTTGAGATGCCAGAGAGTGAGTTTCTGTGATTTGGCCAATTCACAGTGTCAATGTAAGTTATCACTCATAGAAAACAGTTCTGTACAAACCCTAAAGTTGCATTTGTAGCAAAGGCTGCAAGAACTGACCTTCATTTCCCCCTTCTGAAAGGGTAGGAGCTGGGCAGTTTTCCCAGTTGTCCATATGCATGTCCTACAGGGGACATAGAGGATGGGAAGAGGGAAGTTGACAGGTTCACACCAATGTTATCTCTTTGTTTTTATTGCCCAGGCAGGAACTCTACCTTTTTGGGGGTTTTTTGTTTTTTTTTTTTTTTTTTTTTTTCTTTTTTTTTTTTCCAGTTAGCATGAAATATTTTCTTTGAGTATTTGTGGCTCAGGAGCTAACTTACCTAGAATTGGATCCTAGGGAAGTTTTAGATAACATTAGTTTCACTGAATAATCTGAGGTGCAAAGGCTGTCTTCAGCATGCTCAAGCACAGGGAGATACCTGATGGCTGTGGTCGTACCTCTCCAGCACACTTACCCAGATGCACAAAATAACAGTTGGAGTATAGGTCTGTGTTATTTTTAATGTCTAATTTTCATCAACAGTGTATTATAATCCATGATTACTGTAAATGTTCTGTGAGGTTGTTGAAGGAAAAAATTTATTATGAAAGATATTTTTTCTTTTCAAGTCTTTGCATCTCTACCTCCATATGAAATGTGCAGTATTTCTTCAGCTGGGTACCTTGGGCACTGATGATGAGCTTTAAGTAGAGAGCAGTCTAAGGTAATATCCTGTAAAAACTATGGCTGGAGAATCACTGAAGCAAGACCTCTTGAGAAGTGTGAGCTCTCAGGTAGTTAACTGAGGAGTCTTTGTAATGACAAGCATTGGACAAGCTTTTTCGCTTCTCTTGACTATGTTTTTAGCATTCATGGATATTGCATCTCTTTCCCTGTTCATGAATTCCTGAAAGTACTGTAGAATCATTTTAAGCTGGCAAAAAAAAAAAAAAAGGAAAGTTAAGTAAATGTTAGCTATAACATTTAGTGAAGTTGTCTTGGTTGCAAACAGCCTCAAAAATAGTGAAAAAGGTCCTTTAGAGTGATTACAATAATATGATACCAGACTCTGCATTTAAATTAGAGTTACAAGAGTTGGTCTTGCTTCTGTTTTCCATCACTGACCTGTCCTCAGTGAGAAACAGCCCAGGACTGCCAGCAGCTGACACCTTCCCTTGGTTTCTCAAAGCCAGGAGTGCAATATCTGTGTGACAACTCTTCATGAAAATCTTACCTAGAAAGTAAAATTGCCAAACTCCTTCCTTGCCTGCCTGTTGTCTTCCTTCAGGAAATAAAGGCTACACTGAGTTTAGTACTCACTGGGCAGTTGGTCTTGTTTAGAGAGGATTCCAGAAAGAGAGTAAGACAATTGTAAAAACAAAAGCAAGACTAGATGGAAATGTAGAAATCTAATGAAGGAGAGGGATTCCCTGCAAATATGCAAATACCATAGAGAAAATAAGGTAAAAATTACAATAGTAGATAATGATGATACTGTTTAAAAAAACAATTGTAACAAAAGGTTAAAATAAATCAACAGTTCAAAAGCCGAAATAGAAATGCCAAAGATACTGGGGATACTGGGGACCTGCTTGTGAAGTTTGTGCCCACTCCTGTGATTATTGGACAATATCCATAAGGAACAGTAGAAGAGGGAAAAAAGTTTGTGCTTTTTCTACAAGACAAAGAAGAAAGTGCATAATATCAGAGCCAACAGCTTATACAGAGCTCAGGAAGACCAGAGCAGAGCTGTGCAAATGTTAAATCTGGTAAGTTTTATAGTGTTACACAAAACAGGAGAAAATTCAGAGCTTGATTTCTGGTATATCTACTGTTCTGTCAGCATTATATGTTTTACCCTTGCTGGGAGAAGGTCTGGAAAAGTCTTAATATACCAGGCCACGCTCTAGATTGAGCAGGATATTAGACTGTCAATTTTTCACTCATTCCCCACATTACTTTTCTGCACATTTAAATTTCCATTCTGGTAGAGTAAGAAGTCATCTTACTATAATCTCTTGCTTTATTTTTTTTTTCTTAATAATGGGATAAATTGTTATGATCTGTTATGTTCTCAGTATCAGAGAAAGGCGTGCTATCAAGTGCTATCTACTGCAAAATTAATTCCTTGATTGAGGTATTACTGTCCCCCCTCCAAGAAAGTCTGAAGCCTTGTTTAGGAGTGTTTGTAGAGAAAAACAAACATACAAACAAAAAGAAGCTTTACATTTGACAAAACATCACAGAACTGCTTTTCAGCTTCAGTGAACTGAGTGAAAATCTGATACAAACCCAACCAACTATAGCAAAAGAACATTATTACAATTCTAGAAACTTCAGTGAAGTATTTTTGCATGTTTGGTAGCGTATGATCTTCCCCACCACAAAGAAGCACAACAGTGACAGAAGATTGTGACAACTGTAGGAGCCTCTGCCCTCTGAAGGGCAAGTTGTGAGACTCCATACCAGAAAAAGCCAAAAACATTCCCTGCTGCCTCATTGCTGTGGTTTAACCCAGCAGCTCAACCCCACTCCTCACCCACCTCAGGGCAGGGAGGAGATCTGGGGAGGCAGAACATGTAAAATTCATGCATTGACAAAAAAGGAAGGGAAAATAATAAAAGAATGCAAATATACAAAACAATGATGTGCAATTCAGTTGCTCAGCACCCATTGACCTACACCCAGCCAATTCCTGAGCAGTGGCTCCTGGGCAGCTTTCACTGCAGCTTTATATGTTGATGATGACACCATAGGATCTGGAATGTCCCTTGGATCAGCTGTCCTGGCAGTGTCACCTCCCAGTTCCTTGTGCACCCCCAGCACCAGAAGCTGAAAAGGCCCTGACCTGTAGTAAACCCTGCTCAGAAGCAGCTGTAACACCCATCTTATCAACAGTATCTTCACCCCAAATCCAAAACACAGCTCTGGACCAGCTACTAGGAAGAAAATGAACTCTATCCCATCTGACCCATATCAAATCTGCAGTTTCCTGCTAGGAAACTTATTCTGTGCTTTGTAGATGCTCCCAAATTGAAAGGAGGAATGAGCAGACTTCTGCAGGTACCTTGGAGCTGTTATACCAAATATAGCAAAGCTGAAATGCAAGTTACAATGAGAACATTTACAAAACCCCCACTGAAACTACCTCCAAGAGCCATCCCTCAATGACTGCCTTCTCAGTGGACATGGATTCAGCAGCAAAACTTAAGTTTTGGGCTTTAATCCAGAGTTCCTTATGACTAAGGGTATATTGAAAGGAGTGGAAGTTTGGATAAGACCAGCTTTGCCAGGCACAACCTAAGGAAGCTGGAGTGGCTGCTGTGATGGGAAAGCAGCAGTATATGGTACAGTCAGTGCTTCCAGAAGACACACTCCAAGCTGAATCCTAGAGTCTGTTTTTGCAGGATGAAAAGCAAGTGGAAAGACAAGACCCAGCAGGATTTTGTTCTGGTGGACTTCATTCGTCAAGGAATAGCAATTCCTCAGTGTAGCCTGAGATACTTCTCACCCCCTCCCAGTAAACAGGAAGGCAGAAGCATCTCTTCATCTCCCAAGTTCTAAAAATCTCCTGCAGCATATCTTTCTCTTCTAGTACTTTAAACCCAGGTTACTAGGTTTTCTTTAAGATCATAACAAGATGCAATCAAGGAAATCTGATTACAAACACATATTGAATTAAAATGCCAGATCATGGTAAAAAAACTTCATACACTAGCTCAAGAGCTTCACGATGCTACGTGCCTCATTACTCACATTTCCAGAAGAGAAGTACTTGGTTTAAGAGTTGTCTGTCAGACCCAACTTCTTTCCTGGTGTAAAGAAAAGGATAAGATTTTTTTATTGAGCCATTTGGGTTGAAATGGGTACATTACTTTTAAGAAATATGTTTTAACTTAATTTATTGACTACAATAATGTTGACTTAATTGATAAGCAGTACACCAAAATAGCACCTTTTCTAGCGTATGTAAATAACACGCACCTGACAAGGAACACTTGACACCAGATTTTCCTAGCAAAACTCTCAGGACAACCACAGCATGGTAAAGCCCGTGTTGGGAAGATGTTTCTCCTTTAGGAATTCAAAATTCTTGTGGACAGCTCTTCCTCCAAGTTACTGCCTGCAAATGGAGGTTTAAGACTATTTAGGTGATGGTACAACAAAGCAAGGGCTACAAATTAAACAACTGCATATTTAAATGTCTATTTATTTTTTTTTTTTAGGAAGGGAAGTTGTTGACAATTTTCCAGCTACCCAGTAGCTGCCCAAATCCAGAAGCCATCACAACTCCACCACAAACGCTGTTTTGCCTTGGCCAGGCTTTGGCTGCCAATTTACCCCTGAGGTGATGCAGTGCAGAGACACAACTCCCTGAGCAACTCATCTCCAGCCAAGAGCTGTCCCTGGGTGGGCACACCCAGCCAGGAGCATTGCTGTAGCCAAGCTGCTTCTGCACCCCCTGAGGGCTCTGAGAGGGGACTTGGGGGGTTTCTAAACCAGGTCCTGGAGCCACACAGCTGGTCAAGGTGATGGCCATGGAGAATGCCTTACCTATCACCCTGAGGGAGGGGAGGGTGCACCTGAATGAGCCACAGGTGTTTATAATGTGTTTACAATTAAGGCTTCATCAGATAGCAAAGATTTTCTGCTAAACAAAGGTTTTCTGGGCTGTTGTCATGTTTTAGGTTTTTTAAAGCATAATTTCCATAAAGAAGTGAGATGTTCCAATAGTCCCTGTGCCACAGGCAACAGTCAGGGAGTCCGTTCACCAGAAGAAAAGCCCTGGTGTCCTAAAAAAGGACTCCACTTTTAGATGATGGCTTGCTGTTAATTGGACAGGCAAAGTTTCAAGGCATTATTAAAACCGTAATTAGTGATATATTGCAGTTCCTGGTTTGCTCCAGGAAACTCTTTGAGAGAGGCCTTTTTTTCTTTAGTTTCTTTTCCTGCTTTCCCAAAGAGCTATGGTAATGTAGTGCTATGAAGTGTGTATCAACTGGTGTAAAATATGATTAAATAAGCAGCTGTGGATCTTAGTAAGAGATTTCTTATATCAGCATTACTGCTGTGTGGACAGCTTCTTTTCTTGTTTTTTTTTTTTTTTTTTTTTTTTTTTTTTTTCATGCCTCTTGTTCAACTTCACGCCTCTCTTTCAACTGTGTAGACAACAGCTTTGAATTTGTGTGCCAAACTAAAATGCACTGGAATATGTGCCTAAAATCAACTTCTCTTAGAGTTTAAAAGCAGTTGTTGGTGTTTTCATCCAGAGCAGTTCATAGCAAGCAGTTCTGGGTGCCTCAAGTGTAAGGAAAGCAAACAGGGAGTTGGTGGTTTAAGCCCTCTCCGTATGAGAGCTCTTTTTCAAACCACAGTTTTGGATACATGCACCTTAGTTTTGGACTAACTATGCAGAATTAACATTTTTACATTTTTCTACCACTACTAAGGCAAGTAAAGAGTCTAAAACCAGGTTAAGAGTATAAAATACACCATATAATTTTTTTCACTACTGTAGAGTCCCTAGGTTTCTTTTCTCCCTTGTAGCTGCCTGAAATTGAACAAAGTTGTTATAAGACTGGTAAGCACTCTCTTAATCCATTGGTATTTTAATTATTTTGTCAATAAACAGAGGCTATACTAAAGATTTAACACTCACTAGACAGCTGTCTCACTGAGAGAGGATCCCAGAAAGACAGAGAATAAACAAATTACAGAAGGAAAAGCAAAGCTACATGGTAATGCAGAAATAATAATGAAGAAAAAAAAAGATTCCCTGCAAGTATATAAATACTACATAGAAAACAAAAAATCACCACATTAGACTAGAGAATGATGGTATTATTGGTTATAAAACCATGACAAAAGATAAAGCTAAATTAGCAGTTCAAAACCTGAAACAAAAATGCCAGAAAAATTGGGGACCCATAGACCCACTTGGCCAAACTGTGTCTTTATGCTAGAAAAAAAGACATAATTTTGATTTTTGGATGACTGTGTCTCATGGATCGCAGTTTTCTCGCTGGGAGTTTACAGCTCTTGTTGAAGTGTGTGATGTCAAGCACATTCTGCAGAGCTCAGAAGATCCACAAAGGAGCCAGCCTGGGCAGAATTGCTACATGGGCACCAGACAGTTGAGTCAATGTCTTATAATTTAGCCTGGTTTTATCCTGCCTATTTTACCTACTGTCCTGCTATTCAAAAATTTAGCTCATGTTAAAATCAGAGGTAAAGCTAATTACTGTGTCAAATAAAGATCCTGAGAAACATGAAGAATATGATGAACTGCAAGTGAGAATCCCCTGTGTTAACCCCTACCCTGCCTGCCCCAGGAGAGCATATGTGATCACAGAGGGAAGACTAGGTACAAAACCCCCATAATTCTTGTGAAGCTGCTGCTCATTCCTGTGAGGTGATTACTGGACAACACCTTTAGGGACAGTAAAAGAAATGTCCTTTTTCCACAAGCCAAAGAACAGGAAGTTGTGGAAGGAAGTGAGAGAGTCACGAGTGTTTATCATTTGTATACAATTAGACTAATTAAACAGCAAAGTTCTTCTGTTGGAGAAGGGTTTGCTGGATATCTGTCAAGTCTTGGACTGTTTCAAACATAATTTCCATAAAGAATGTAGAAAGGTGGTGTTGAAGTAGTCCCCCACCCTCACTGGAAGAAAAGGTCTGCTGTCCTGCAAAAGAATTGCATCTTCAGGTGATAACCTGTAAGTAATTGGAAAGGTGAAATTTCAAGGCAATACTAAACCTTAATTAGTGATATCTTGAGCTCTTGGTATGATCCAGGCAACTCTTTGAGACAAGGTTTAGTTTGTTTGCATGGTTGGGGGCTTTGCTTGTTTATGATTTATTAATTTATTTTTTTTTTGTTTGGTTTTGTGAATTTTGATGTTGTTTTCTTCCCATTTTCTCCAAAGAGCTATGTGGTGATATAAAAGCACAGGCATAAGGGGGTCATGATGACTTAATGAGTGACCCTCTGGAAAAAAATGAAGGGTTTTGGATCAAGTAAATTATTTTATCATGGTCTTGTGTTTTCTACAAATGTTGCATTAATCACCTGTCATTTGTAGAAATTCTTAATGAAAGACTTGACAGCTATGTGTGCTTTAAAAACAGCCCCCAGATCATTCACTTTAAAGGTGAGTAATTGTTCTCAGCCTACCCAACCCCAGTAGCACTGGAGGTTGCAAAAGCATTTTTTATTTTCTGCTGTGGGGATTAAGAACAGGTGTATCCAATGCATTTTTCCAGCAGCCAACATTCCTACCAGCTGCCCTCCTAAAACTTCAAGTTCAGTCAAGTAATTCAATGTAATTTATATCAGATTAATGATATTACATGTATGTAATATTATTACATACATGTAATTATAATCTTCCATAAACAGCAGTCAGTTTTCACCATCAAATGAGGAGGTTTCCTGAAAGAGCCAGTATTTTTTATGACTTGTTGGCTCTATTGTTTTATATTGTATTAAGTATAGTTGTGCTGGTGTTGATACTACATTTGTGCTCTGAGAATCTTCCCAGACTCTAATTTTGTTCTGCATGCCATGTCCAAATTCTATGATGCCAGAGCAGGGCAGTACTTTGGCTTAGCCCCAAATGTGGTGAGATTTCTTAAAAAACAGCATTTCCCTGTTCATTTTTCCTGTTTGGTCCAATTGGAATATATTCCCAGAGGATGTAAAATGTGTAGTTGTCAATGAGGACTTTTAAGAAGCTGTTTTTTATTTTTTAAAAATCCCTGATTTTTGTTTGACCTTGTGGTAGAGGGTCTTTAACGATCCTGGGCTGTGGAGCAAGTGCATGGCAGTGTGGTAATGGAGTGGGGGCAGGCTCTGTACCTTCCTCCATGGGAAAGACTGAGTAGCACCTCTCAGCACCCACCTCTGGGAGAGGTTTCCTGGCCCAGGTTCCTTTGTGTGGCTTGTTTCCTTCTCCTGGCCTCAAGCTCAGGCACTGCCAAACTACTGTGGTAATTGCTTCTCCTTAAAAATTTGCTAAGATCTGGGGATCGCTTAGTTGGCCATAAAAAATAGCAAGATGTTTAAGCTGTCAGCTCTGTCAAACTGCTGGTGCCTCTGGTCTGCCCTGTGGGACCCTTAAACCACTTACTTAAGCTGCCATCTGAGAGGCTGGGAGGCTAGGAGTGCCTGTTTAGTTAGACTGAGGCAGGTTTTTTGGGGGAGGGAAGGTAATATTTTCTCCAAACTGACATGCCTTGCTGGATGGGCCCTGTTTTGGGTCTTGCTGTCAAAGCTGAACAAATGCTGATAGAGAAGCTCACTGTGCTTGCAAAAATGAGCCAGTGGCTGGAGAGGAGTAGGAAGAGTAAGAAAGTTTCATAATAGTATGCCATAAACTGCATCCTTTAGAATTACCAAGGTTTCCTCAAACCAATTACCTTTGAAAAACCAGTTAAAGTGGTACCAGAGCTGTGTCCTGCCTTGTTAATTTGCTTGAACAATGAGATACAAATATTAAACTTAAAAAAAAAAAAAGTAGTCAGTTTTATGAAACATCAAGGAGTTTTATTAAGATATTTTATTATGTGTCTCTGTAAGGAATAGACCAACAACCATATAAAAGCTTACAAAGATGGTTAACCTTCAACACTAGAAATGTGTGACAGAAGAAATTCACAATTTTGCATCTTTATTGACTTTTACAGAGTGAAGGGAGAAAGTTCTCAACTATGACATGCCAATGACGATCTTTGACAGGAGACATTTACAATTCTTTAAATTCTTTACCTTTTTGGTTTTTTAAGCAAGTCAATAACCCTGACTTGCAGAGTTAGGAGTGAAAAATACATTAGCACCATCATATTAGTCTTTTACACTTCCCTAATTTTAGTGGTCTTGACCAGCAATGACAGGAAAGTAGAGAAGCACCTTTGACAACAGAATACAATCCAACAATAAAATTATGGTGACTACTGCCATTAAGGTATTAAACTCTTAAAATACACTGTACTTTTCACAGCTAATCAGCACAGAAATAGACAATTTTGTACCAAATGATTCCACAGAACTGATCACTGGGTCCAATGTGTTTTGATTGATTTTTGGTTTGACTAATCAGACACATCCCAGTTTCTGTCCATGTTGAGGTAGTTGAAACAGGGAGGTCTTTCTAGCTTTATGGACTGCATCTTGGAAAGAAGGGTAAACTTTGGTACTGGGAGCAATCAGTGCTTTGTAAATTGGCTAACATTCAACTAATAGAACACAGTGTTGTTTTATTAAGTGTTGAAGTTGTATTATAGCACCATGGAGACATGTTTTGAAGATGGAATTTGGTAAAAAAAAAACAGAGGAAAAAAAAGCATTTTTACTGTATTTTGTGTAATAGCAAAAAAACCCAACCAAACAAAAAAAAAAAAACAAAAACCCAACAAACCAAAAAACAAACCCTTGATATCAAATTGATTTTTCCCCCAGAAATTTTGTTAATAAATAACTGGGATACAGATGGTCACCTGTACTAGCTGACAAAGGAGCACAGTTGGAGTGTGAATCTGTTTGCTGGGGTTTCAGAAAGAGCAGGATCTTTGATTTATAAGAAGCAGACTGGGCCAACATCCACGCCAAATTCCTGATCGGGACCACCGATATCCATGGGAGCAATATCAACCACGGGCAACCTCATTGTCTTGCGTGTCCTGTATTCAAAGACTGTTTTCCCCCATTCACCAGTGTGTTTCTGTGAAGTTGAAAAGGAAAAAACTGTTAGAGAAATGAATGCTGGGATGTTTGAAAGTCATCTCACATTTATTAGATTTCATATTTTCTTCATCCATATTAATGGACAAACTCAACCCCATGAAGACTCTGTGGAAATGAACATACAGGCAAGACCTTCTTCATTTCTGGACCTTCTGTGGGAGGTCCTGCGGGGCTGTAAACCTGCAGCTTGGAAGGGATGGGAGCTCTGGTGGACATTGGAGTGCTCTGGAGCAGTGCCAGCACCCTGACTGAAATGTGCACTGGGTGCTGGGAGGTGGTACAAATGGCTACTCTGTGTGGAAGGTGGTTTTGGCCTCAGGAAAGACTGTCAGCACTGATGAGGTAGCTCTTCATGATGGTGCTAAAGAAATGGCCATGAAGTGTCTGCAAAGTATGTTCATTTATCTTTAAATGGCAAACTGTGCTCTTGGGACCTTAAACACCAGGAAGGAAAAATTGTGGGCAGCGTTAGTGTTTTGCATTTATTACTGAAAAGGCTGCAGGTGCTGCTAGATGAGCCTGTTCATGGATGTTACTGTTCCTCTCCAGTTCTTTCTGCAGGAGTGAGTAAGGCACAAGAAAGGAATATTGGATTTGCAAAATGACTGTATTTGCCCCTTTCCATAATCACAGCCCATGGCTTCAATCAGCTAGCCTTGATTTGTTGGTACAGCTAGTTTTAGAGTTGACATAGGATGGATCAAAACTCGGTGACTGTGACTTCACTGACATTGACTCTAAAGCAAGGAAATGTCTGTAAAGCACATATTTAAATGGAAGTGCACCTCACTTTCTACAGTTGCTACAGGAATGACACTTCTGGTGTACAGAATCCAAGTTTCCCCATTAGGGGCATCTGTGTTCTTTCTTGCCCAGGTCATGCAAAGCACCCTCTTCCTCATTATGAGTCTAGTCCTCTAAAGGGAATTATTTATTAAACCACAGCACTGAATTCCTGTTTACTTACAGTGCAGCCGTCTTCAAGAACAGCATATGTGAATTTGCTATTTCCTTCAGCCTTTATTTCACTTTCTGTAGAGCTCATCAGTTTCAGAGCCTTTTTAACATTTCCACTGGCTTCATCCATATAGGCAATGCTGTTCTTGCAGTGGTAGGTGATGTTCTGGGAGGCACGGCTGGAGAGGATGCGGAGGAAGGCCAGCTGAACTTCTGAGACATCCTCGGGAAGCTCAGGATCTCCATAGCTGAACTGCAGGGTACCACACATATGCAACATTTGTTTAGTCATGTCTAGGAACAGTCTAAATCATGATTATTTCACCCACTAAATGCCTCACTTAGTTTAATTTCAGGATTAATTTTTAGTACGTTGTGACGTGCAATCTGAGGTGTTAACTGTGGTTATTTCTCACCTGGAAACCTCCGTTCATAGATTCTCCAAACCAAACGTATTTCTTTCCACTGTTAGCACCGGTCCACCAGTTTTTCCTCGGCACGGTCCCGGGATTGGCACTGATGCATGTCTCACCAGTTTCCATATTGCAGTATACTTTAATAGCATCCATCTTGCAGCCCTGGTTTGGATCAATCCAATACTCCCCTAGAGGCAGAGAAAAATGTTAAGGGCCTTAATACGTTTGGAGAAGAATCTGCCTCCACGACAGTAAAGCTTATTGCTATGCCAGATTCCTGAGCCAAATTAGGAAGCTTATTAATTTTGACAGAAGAGATTCCACAGAAAATAAGATGATATAAAAATATACTGAGTTCATGTGAATACTGTAATGGGACTGACAGGTGAAATAAATATAGAATTTATACTTGTAGGGTTTTTTTCCCTAAAATTATTTAAACATATGTTCACTTATAAGGATGTAAGGAATAGAGTTGAAGTCAGAGCATATACTGTTTAAATGCATAGTTAATTAAAGTTTAAAATTATTTTTACATTTATTATCTTTATAGTGATATTTGTTTCACAAAAAATCAAATTTTCATAGAAGATCTCTGCATTTAAATACTCAGGTTAAAAACCCCCAACATCCAGGACCTGCTATCATTGATGAAAATAAAATCTAAACATACCACTCTTGAGCTCGGGATGGCAGAATTTCAGATCTCTGCAGTTACGAGCTGGATTCTTCCGTGACCCATCAGGACTAATGATGTTTTCAATCTGGTTGTTAATTGACTTCATTGTAGATATGATGTCACCCAGATTGATGTCGTTTTCTTTTGGCTCATCTCGATATTCATACCCATAGCCCGCTGGACCTTTCTCACCAGCACCCAGGGCAGCCACACCACCACCACAGCAGGGACCAGGAGGACCAGAAGGACCAGGAAGACCAGGCTGACCTGGTGGACCCTAAAAAAATAGTGCACATAGCCCTGAGTAGAGATGACAGGTTAAAACTAAAAGTCTGTGTGGACCCTAATCTTAAAAAATGAGAATTCTCACATAAGGATTTAATCTACTTAGTCATTAATTAAACAGGTGTATAAGTATCTGTTAGACTTTCCAGGGCTTCATTTTCCTAAGACTGGAATTTTTCTCCAGTTATTTTGTCAAGCTGTGACTGTCCTTTGGTCTGACTTTGAGGAGGAGAAGGAACTCTTTCCACAGAAGTCTGGAGAATGGCCACTTCTTGGCTTTAGGAGGTGACTATACTAGTGACCTTGGTAGCTCTGTCCACTCCAGAGGAATCTAGAAAGCCAATTTGATAACTTCCAAGACACAAAGGGAGTCTGTGCTCTGCAGTGAAGAGCAGATCCCATTGCATGGTAAAAGTCAATGGTCACCCAAGACTACACAATGCCCAGTGCATCAATAGTTACACTGAACCACAAAGGAGCTGTATTTTTTTGGATCTAGCCTTGATAGCAAGATACCTCCTACCACAAACTCTGACCATAAAATACAGAATTTCTGAGGGAGATACTGAAAGAGGAGAGCACCTTAAGCTTCTTGAACATTCCCTAAAGATTTGTCTTTGTGAGTGGGCACTGTTTACTTACGGCAGGACCACTTTCACCTCTGGTACCACGGGGGCCGGGAGGACCAATTGGACCTGGGTAGCCACTTGTGCCATCTTTTCCAGGTGGCCCAGCTGGTCCTGGGGGACCCTAAAACAATGATAGACACAAATAATATGGTCAAAGTAATTAAGCAGAAAATCTCAAATTCAGAAATACTTTGTGAGGTATTTCAAACATTTCTGTAAAATTTAACAGGTGTTTTCTCTTTCTTCAGCTGCTCTCAAGATGGCCACTTAAAATTTATATATATACCTGTATATATATTAGCCAAACAGCCTAATTTTTCCTTGCAGTTAAGCTAGGTAAAGAATTTTTCTTACTCTTGCACCTGAAGCTCCAGGACTTCCAATTGCACCTTGTGGACCCAGGGGACCCTATGAAGAAAAGAAAAGGCAGTCATACACCTCTTGATAGTATTTTGAAATTAGCTGAATATACCTTGTACCTTATATACCTTAAATATAGACACTGAAAACATCTTCAAGATCACAGAAAACACATCCTTATAAAAAGGCTGTGACATATGGGAGAGAATGGTTGACCAGAAAAAAAGCTCAGATGTTCTCTATATGAAAATATATTAGTGACTTGATACTCGAAATACAAGAAACCCAACTGACACCAATGAGATCTGGGTGAAATCTTGTATTCACAAGAATACATAGCTATAGGCTCAAAATGCTGTGGTTTTAATGATATTACCAGTGAAACATTGTAAATAATTCGATAAAAACTCATGTTTTCAAATGCATTTAAAAATTTGCTCTATGGATGCACTGCAAAGAACTAAGCCATTTATTTAATAATTATTCAGCATCTTGCTGTCATAGTGTAAATGAGAATTTACACTATTTACACTATTTTATTCATATTTTACATTAGACAATGGATTATATTGTGTTGTTAAATTGGCTGGTATTGGTGTCATTTTGGGTAAATTAATTGAGGGAGTTTTGTTTTCTTGATTCTCACTTGTGTCATGAACACTATTAATAGTTGTTTTTTTTTTTTGTATAAATCCCTCTTTAAATTTTTACCTGTCATAAAAATCCAGGGCATGCCTTTCTATTCTATTTCTATTCTATTTTTATTACCCATCAATTCCTTTAGCTATTATGAACCGCTCAAAATGGTAATGCATGTTTACAATTCAGAAGTTTACAATTTCATGCCCATTTTGCCTTAATATTAATTACTATAAAAGACATGGCGGAAGAAAGGTATTTGGATTCTGAGTAAATTTAATTGTCTGTCTAGGACAGATTTCTAATAGACATAAATAGGTCAACCCATACTTCTATATTTTCTAATTTATTCAGGAATAGCCCATAAATCAAGAAGTGTTTGTTGAATGAGATTATAGTAAACCCAATTTCAGCTTCTTCCAGTTTTCTATTAATACTTATTTCAGGTTGATACAGGGAATCTGTACTTTTGAACACATTCAACAATCAAATCTCACAGGTTCTTTATAAGTTTCTTCTTTCCTCAGTAAATTAGTTGAGGATAGGTAGGGACCTTGAACCTAAACCCCAGAAACTAAGAATAGCTGTAGTTCCCAAATAAAGACAAAACACTCACAGGAGGCCCAGGGAGACCAGGGGTACCAGGGAACCCTCTGTGGCCCTTTATGCCGTTGCTTCCTCGTTCACCAGTTTCACCTTTATCACCACGAGGACCTTGAGGACCCTGTAAGAGTAGATTTGCAATAAAAGGAAGATATAAGGAGATAAGAGCAATGCCCAAATAACAGGAAATAGTGAATGGATGATATCACAAATATTTTAAATATGACTTACAGCAGGACCACGAGCACCAGCAGGACCAGTAGAGCCAGGAGGGCCAGGTGGACCCTGTGACATGATAAGAATGAAATGGTGTGGATCACTTCAAGCTGCCTACACCACCTTTTTATTCCAGATAAGCAGTATGTTCAAAGCCAGCAGCTGTTCAGAAACAAGGGGGAGCCACACACACACACTATAGTAAGCAAAAATCATGGCCAGATCCTTTTTCTGCCAATGTCAGCTTTACTCAGCTGCTTGTAGGCACTGATATGTACCACAGCACTGGAGTCCTTTACTTTGTGAGGTGCTCAGTGCTTGAGCTGTGCTGGTGTCAGCACTCATGAGAAATAAACTGAAGACTTCCAAAGTTACTTGCTTAGTTTAAATAAATAACATCACTTGTGCTGTATGAGCACCAGATGGGATGGAAATTAAGACAGGGCCTGGTGGGATGATGTGCTTTTTGGCATCCTATGGAGTATGTGAATTTTAAACTTAATTTCCATATAGTTATCAGCAACAAACCGAGATGTCTTTCCTCTCAATAGTCTTATAGAAGAGGTTCTCAATGCTGAGAAACTACAACAGTTGCAAATGTAAGTCTCTTCAAAACTTCCGTTTTATTACTGCATGAAATGGACTTTGCAGAGGAAAGGTATGTAAGAAAGCAGGAAGCTATTTACTTTGGTCTTACCTGAAATCCTCTTTCACCAGCTTTTCCAGGTGCACCAGCATTACCTGCAGGTCCAGGGTGACCAGGGGGTCCTGGAGGGCCAGGAGAGCCATTTTCACCTCGGTCACCCTGCAGACAGTAACAGTTGAGAGAATAATAAATGTCATGTTCCACAGAACTCAATATAAAGAGTGTTTCCAATTGGGCATAACAGGTTCGAGGAACAAATTAGATAGCACAGAATTACATATATTGTCATGTAGCTCATGTGTCATTTATTTGGAAATCTAAGGATATTGGTGATTTCTTACCTTGCCTCCCGGGGATCCATCACGTCCAGGCAAGCCATCTGAGCCAGGGTTACCCTGCAAAAGTGAAGGGTACAGGTTGTTATTAAACTGCATGATGAACAAGGGGCTTGCTTTCCAGTAAGTTTAAATAATGCTCACGAAAGAGAGAGTTTTGAAGAAGGAAATGTTCCTGGATGTGGAACAGCCCCTAAAAGACCTGAAAGACCTGCATTATTTTGTAGGCATACAAGCAATGCAGTCACTTGGTTCAGTCCCAAGTGAGACAGATGAGGTTCATAGGCAGAGAAGGGGATGGCAGACACAGCAGGCTATGCCACCTTACATGACAGTATAATGTGCCCAGGCCACTGGGCGAAAGGCACTCGAGGGAGGTTTTGTGAACCTTAAAGCATATTTCCTCCCAGAGTCTCCCATTTTTAACTTACAAGCTAACAGGAAAGAACCACATCCACTCACATCTCTGCCAGGCTCTCCAGGTAAGCCTCTTTGTCCAATAGGACCTTGGGGACCAGGAGCACCACGTTCTCCTGGGACACCATTGGTGCCTGGTCTGCCATCTTCACCCTGAACAAAAAGGGAAACGATTTTGTTGCAGATAATGTACTTGTGAAATACCAGTGTATTATACATGTAATTAGCTATGCATGTAATTTTGGAGGAGACCTAATGAAATGATGGCCAGTGTGGTGTTGGAGATTGTGAATAAACAAGAGTATAAAAGCCTGGCCCAGCTGGTTTATTTTCATTGCTGGTAAAATTCGTGCAAGGCCATTGAACTCAAAGAGTGGTTTTTTGTCAACTGAAAAATAATAAATGGCTATGTCTCTTCTTATGTGCCCAAAAACAATAGCAAAGCAGTTAAAAAAGAAAAAAAAAACAACAAACAACCAAAACTGGTTTATCACTGTTAGGGATAAAATATAAACTAAGCCTCATACCACCTTTTCTGAAGGGAGGTAAAATAATGTTTCCATTTGAGTTGTAATATCTATGCAAGAAACATATTCAGAATTAAGCAAAGATAAACAACTTGTGGTAGGTGAGACTATGACTCAGATCTTGTATGAAGAAGAGTTTATAGCCTCTTCCTTGACCCTCCTCAAGTGTATGAAGTGGGTTCTTTGCTTCCAGATAATCTGATATGGGATTATTGGTAACAGGGATAAAAGACAACCTCACATCCCACACCCCCCAGTTGCCAGACATTCCAAAGCCTGATCTTGTGGATGTAAGCACAACTAACTGTCAATTTTGTTGTCTCTGGACTAAAGAGCATTAAACACCTGACTCCCTCCTACAACATGCTCATTATTTTTTGCATCTCTAAGCAGTTTTTAGACCTTAGTTTTTTGCCTGTGTTTAGCAGTTGGGTTACAGGGGTGTTAGTGCTGAGGCAGGTGCTGCAGGGAATGGCTCTCACCTTGGCTCCTGCCATCCCCGGAGGACCACTCGGGCCACGCAGACCTGGCAGACCTGTGTTACCCCGGCCACCAACAATGCCTTGAGGACCTGGTTCACCTGGTGCCCCCTGATTAAGAAGAGGTCACATCAGTCAACATGAGCACCTTTAACATTTGACAGGTGGCTGCTTATCCTTGACAGACATAATCCCAGTCTGTAGGTATAACAGTCTCTGGTTGAACAGGTACTTACCCTTTCTCCTCGTGCACCTGGTGGCCCTTTCTCCCCTGGTGAGCCGGGCTCACCTCTGATTCCAGCAGGTCCTGGAGCACCAGGAGAGCCAGCACTACCAGGGGGTCCAGGAGGTCCATCCTTGCCTGCAGGCCCTGCATTACCAGGGGGACCTGGACTACCCTAAAAAGAATTTTAAAAAGGAGAGTATGAGCTGAGTTATCAGAAACAGCCACACAGACGTACTGGCATTGATCTTATGAAAGTCAGCCAGACCTGAGTCCTTGCCTGGAGGCAGATTTGGGGTCCAGCCTCTTTGCACCCAAGTCTGATCTGGTGTTGTAAGAGAATCCTTTCATGTATCGCTTCCAAACTGGTAATTTTTTGTCCCTCCTGTCTGGCCATACAGTTTGGATAATATAACATCTGGATGTTTTGGATGCCCAGTGTCTGCAATGCATCCAACACAGGATGCACTTTCCTTACCCATGGCTCTGCCACAGAAATTGAGAAGAGCAACAGACCCCTCTGCTTCCTTGAATTACTCCTGCCAGATACCTTTAAAATAGTGTCTTGGACATGTGCAGAATGAAATGTCTTTCATTAAAACCTTAGCTGAGCCAATCAATGGAAAGAATTACATTGATTAATGGTACCTTAAATAAAATCCTACTTTTAATTCAGCAATATTTTAACTTGCATCTGCCTGTAACTATGACATAAAATAAAAATTTATTTATTCAAATATAAAAGAATTCTAAAAATGTTATATCTCAGTTACCATACCAGAAAAGTTTGTTTTAAAAATAAGTGTAAGGATTTTATTCTTTGTATTTTCTCAGTTTTTGAAGAATCAAAAATCAGAATGTAATTTTTACTAGGTGAGTTAAAAGTAGGTATACATTGAACATGCAAGAATATTGTGAAACAGCTTTTCTTCACAAAAAGATATTGTATAAAATCCTGGAATTAGCTGATGCATCAGGGTGTATTTTTACATTAGGATACTGCATACTACTAGATTAAACTTCAGATGAAGCCATATCATAGGAAAAAACTTTGCCACAAGAGTGATTACACTTAATCCCCAAATAATTAAATCTTCTGCTATTCTATTCTATAGGTATTTAAAAATAATCTCAGCAGTTATCCACAAGACACAGATTTGACAGTGAACACCAATTCAAGATGAGTATTAAGTATTTCTTGCATCATAAAAGAGCAAGAGAGAAGACAAGATGTGTACCACCAAGAGGAATACTCAAGGACCTGACCCAGGAGAAGGACTCCACTAATTCTGACTTTGGAAAGAAAACCACGATAGAAGGTGTATCAAGAGAGCAAATTAAGTGAGTGAATTGTTATTCCATATGATAAGGAGAGTAAACTCCTTTTCCAGATTTTCCACCCTAAGTCCAAATATCACATTCAGAGTGTTTTTGCATGATATATTATATTAATATGTTTAAATATATTCACAAAGAAAGATTAAAAAGGGTCTAAGACAACTTACATTGTTACCAGGGGGACCAGGTAGACCACGACCACCAGGGAAACCAGCAGCACCCTATAAGAGATTAACACTTTCAGTTGTCATTTTCTGAAGACTGGAAAAATGGGAACAAATTGATTTTTATACACCACTTGATTTTTAATTATAGTTAACTGTTTTCCTTGAAACTTGAATTAAATGTCCTGGAACAGAACCAAATTAGTTCCCAGTTTTTAAAATATTGTTCCCAATTGGTTTTGTTTATTTATTTTGTTTTTGGCAAAGGATGGTCACATATGCTCCTGAAAGGTGAGTTAATGGACTCTGAGAAACTTGGCAAAGATGGCAAGAAAATATAATAGCTGTTGAGATAAGACATATTAGAGCTTTGGGTCATTGTGCCAAAAGCTAATTTGGCACCTTGTGTTAAAATCACTGTAATCCAGATGACTAATCACCTCAGTTTTAATTACACCTTCTAGAACATTTTAATTATTCTTGAACTGCAGATACTAAAGTCTTTGCAAGTCTGGTTTTTCATTCTTATCACATTTGCTGTAATAGAGGCAGTTAGAAGTGATTAAATCAAAGAGATACTCACAGGGCCTCCAGGAGATCCACGGTCTCCTTTTATTCCTTGGGGACCAGGTGGACCCTACATGGAAGGAAGTAAATAAAACAAAATTATTTGAAAAAGATCAAAAATTATAGGAAGCATCAATAAGTTTCAGGCAGTTCAACTGCCTGCACTTAGGCCCAGCCACCTTGAGGCTCGGGGAGGGCTGAAGAAACATCTCTGTAGCAATAAGGAACAGCAAAGACTTACAGGGGCACCAGGACCACCTTGGGGACCTGCAGCTCCAGGGGGTCCAGCCTCTCCTCTTTGACCAGGTGGGCCTCTTTCTCCTTTCCCACCAGGTTCCCCATTTTGGCCCTGTAGAAAAATTACACTGTTATATTGCAACTCAAAAAATGCAGATGATACCACTGTGATGGGAAACACTATCCAGATATTCCTCAGAAATGAATTTAAATGTTAAATTTACTGTGAATGCCATCAAACTCTATTGGTCTACCATTACAGGAGGGAAAGGAAGAAGAAATGTTGCTCTCCATGTAACTGAGTACAGAAGGAGTAGTATATATACTTACTGGAGCTCCAGGGAAGCCAGCAGGTCCAGGAAGACCTTGTTCTCCTCGTTCACCCTGCAGAAAACAACACGTCAGCAATGGGAGAGGTTAGAAAGATAAACTTCACTCTGCAAGTTAGAGAACCCTCCTATTGATGCTGCTGAAGTTTCTTTGTCTTAACCTTTGGAGGAAAAAAACCACCTGCTCTAAAACAACAGTTGCTCCTGAATAATAACAGGAATTATTTGATAATTATCTAAAGTGTGACAAAGTGATGTCATTCAGACCTGTATAAAACCTGAGCACAATCCATGGTGTTCCCCATATCCAACTGAGAACCCAATGTGCAGTTTTATCAGCATAAAAAAGTAAATATAGGAGCATTTTCAAAAGTCTACTTAACTGTAAAACAAGATGTACACAACTATTGATCACATTCTTGCCCTGACCTACCACCACAGCCCTCCTAACCCTTTGCACTGTTAAAAGCACTGATTTTCTCAAGACTTTGGTACCTATAGATCCCAAGAGTCAAACAGGAGTTTATTTACAGCTCAAGTCTCCTGTGCTCCTGACGGGGTAGGTGCAGCACTGATGTCTATGCTAGGCTAGACATACCATGGCAAAGTGATACTGGAAGAAAAGCACTGTGACTTACAGGACCTCCTCGGGAACCCATCGGGCCTGGGGCACCTGCTGGGCCAGTCTCTCCCTGCAAGGAACAAGGATGGTTACTGGGTGTTTGCTTCCCATGGGACAGCCTCTGTACCAAGTGCCACTGCAGAGGATGCCTTACCTTATCTCCAGGTGGGCCAGCAGGACCAGGAGGACCAATGGGACCTACATTTCCCTAAACAATTAGAAAACAATAGATTCTGTATCAAATTATGACAATGTTAACTTCTCTGTTTGGATCAATAGCATTTATATCTCAGTGTAAACAAATTGCTAAAGACATTTAAGCAGAAGGAAGCCTACAATGGCAGAGAGCTGTTGCACCCTGTATTTTGGAGTGACACTCTGAGGTCAAACCATTTTGCAATGTGAGAGATCTCCAATTTATTGGTCTTGTTTGCTTTCTTTTCCCTGCCATCCAAACCTAATCCAAACCCACCTGAAGTTAACAGGATTCTTTCAATGGTAGACACTAACAGTTACCGTTTGCCCTAATTTTTCATACAAATAAATGATCCACATTCCTTCAATATATATTCAACATATCCTGGCTAGTTCACTGAATTTTTTTCTTTCTTGAGAATTTAATGTGCACATTATGGTTTGAAATAAATTTTTTATATTTCCTCCAACTCAACCAAGCTGCACTGGTATATTTGTCATGCCTCATTATTTTGATGGATACACTGCTTGAAGGTACTGATTTGATATGTGTGTATGGATTTCAGGTCTCTGTGTATATGCGATATAGATTTATAAATATATCAGATGTAGTAACCCACAGAAGAATCCTGCATGAGAATATTTACTGCAGATGTCTTTTTGTGATTCATTATAACCTCCATTCTCGTCAGTCAGACAGATTTTCTCTACTTTTATATGATTACTTTCGCTCCAAAACATTGTCCCAATTAACTGTGATCTTCTGCTTGTAAGAATTCCATAATATTTACCCAAACAGCAGCAATCACATGAACTAGTATTAAGTCTTATTTAGTTTACAAAACCAGTTTTGTACTGCTGGAATGAGGCACAGTGGGGTTACTACTTTATCTCTCCTGGATCTTACCTATTCACTGTAAGCTTATCCATGTTCTAAGTGCAGACTTGTGTGAAGCTAATTGATAAACTATTAGATGTATGAAGACTACTCACTCTCTCTCCTCTTGCACCAGGAAGGCCATCAGCACCTTTGCCACCAGGCTCTCCCTAGGAAGTGTAAGACGTAAAAATCATAAGCACAAACCAAGCATAAGGGGAGGGAAAGGATCTCATACTGAGGGTCTTTCAATAACCAGATTTCCTCATTGAGAGCATACAAATCTAAAATTGGGGATGACATTCTTCCCAGTATTCAACATAAAATACTGTATACTTTGATAGAAAAAAAATCCAAATTGATTCAAAATGAAGTCTATTCAAATTTTTTGCCAATGGTATGAATTATTCTCATAATATATTAGCTTCATTAGAACTGCTTTGGTGTACCCATCCCTCAAGGGATCTAGTACAGCAAAATATCTAGCATATACTAAACCAGGGGGAAAATCCCATATTTTCCAGCTTACAGGACCCATATCACATTGCTAACTCAGCAGTCCTGCTACACAATCAGCACCCCTAAAATCAGGCCAAAAGCGAAGATGTAAACAAGCCCAGTGCCTTGTGGGAAGCTAACACTAAATTAGCATAAAAGTGGCAGTGTGTATGTGTTACCCTCTCCCCTTTTGGTCCAGGACTTCCAGAAGCTCCTCTTTCCCCTGGCATTCCCTGTAAGCCAGGCAGTCCAGTGCCTCCAGGGGGACCAGGTGGTCCAGGAGGACCCTAAGGAGTAACAAAAAATAATTAGAAAAAACCAAAATTAACCCGAATGAGAGACACAATAGCAGGAAAACAATAAAGTCTGTGGGTACCTTGGCACCTTCTGTGCCAGCAGGACCTGGCCCACCTCTTGTTCCAGGAGGTCCGGGGGGACCCTGTGCACCACGTTCACCTGGGATACCGTTTTCACCCTGTGACAAAGAAATGTGTTATGCTTTGTTTTCAGGTTCATACTTTGTTAATTAATTCATGCCATTGCTGAAAAGTTGCTTTATTATTTACCTTAGGGCCTGGGAATCCGGGTCCTCCAATATCACCTTTCGGCCCCTGGTTATAAGAAAATAAATATAAGTTATCCATACATTTTCCTTAGCAAACCTTCAGTGTGGTTGGCATCTGGTTTCTCAACTCTATTATCACTAAAATCAGGCTTCTCTGCTCTTCAGAGAGCTGAGAACTGACTGAATTTGGGAATGCAAACAGGAAAAACTTGTTACTTAAATAAAAGAAATTGTTACTTACTGGTTCTCCAGGCTTTCCATTTTCTCCAGCTGGTCCTGGCCCACCAGGCAATCCCTATATGAAGGAACAGTATTATCCATGTTACCCAGATAAATTATGCATTTTCCATCTTGTAAATATTTTTTGACACAAAGATGTGTACCTGAATCATTCCAATCCTTTACACAGGCAGAGATGCCAATTTGATACTTAAGGATTTTATGTTACACAATCTAAGATAACCACCCATCTTGCAAGTATGGTATATGAAGTAATAACTTTTATCAGAGGCTTGATCTGTCTTATTTCAAAATGTGATGACATGCACTTTAATGTAAATTCTTAGATACCTTTGTTATTTTTGCCCCTTTATATTTTAGTCTATTAAAAAGAATCAGAAAGCAATAAACACACAGCACCTGGAGGCCAGGTGGGCCTGCTGGTCCTGGTTCTCCTCTCTCCCCAGAAGCACCCTAGAATCAAACAAATGAGAAAAAAAAAAAAGCCATGAGCATGTCTGACAACATTTCGAAATAAAATCACCTCCCCACCACCTCTAATCTATGCCTCCATATCACAGTGTGACATTTCAAAATACCAAAGGCTATTGTATTGTGGTGTTCTGGTATTTGTGCTTCTCACTCCAACAGGGTGTGGTTCATCAGACACATTTTTGCTTGAAAATAGGCTGGACTGCTATAAAGATTAAAGGGAGAAACAATATGCTTCAGTTTGAAAAGGGGGAGATCCCTGTGAGCTCTGTGAGCTTTTCATTTCAATCTATACCAGGTATACCTGACTTGTTTCTCCTACTGAAGTTTTGAGTATTAATTAATAAAAATAATGGCAAATAATAACTCTTCTATTTGTCTTCATAAAAAGGAGATTTCTTTATATCATTAAAATATTTTCCTTCCCCTAAATTCACAGTGTCTATCTGTAGGTTCCAGATCCCTTTTGGCAATAACTGGTCATTCCCTCTTGTGAGACCACCACACTTACAGTAGGTCCTGGAGGACCTGGGAGGCCAACATCACCATTCTTCCCAGCAGGACCCTGTACAAAGACAAAATTAGCCTGTGGTTAGGGGTTGATACCATTTTTGTAAGGCTATTCAAATTATTATTAGTTAATATTACATCATAATTGAATTGTAATATTATGTCATTATTAAATTCAATTATATTAAATTATATTATTATTAAGAAAAATGTTAGTGAAACTTACAGGTGTTCCAGGTGGTCCACCAGGGCCTCTTTCTCCATTCTTACCCGGTGCACCCTTACAAAAGAGACAGATCCCATTTGAAATACTTGTTCTGGTCAGTGGACAATAATCTAAAGCTGCAGCATGAGACAGCCCCACTATGGGGCAATTTATTTTAACATTGGAGTGATCAAGCATCAGCACAGCAGAACTGGAGAAATCCCACTCACCTCATTGCCCTTAGGACCCGGAAAACCCATTACACCTGGTTGGCCACGTGGGCCTGGAG
This sequence comes from Formicarius rufipectus, assembly GCA_013399695.1. Taxonomy (NCBI): domain Eukaryota; kingdom Metazoa; phylum Chordata; class Aves; order Passeriformes; family Formicariidae; genus Formicarius; species Formicarius rufipectus. The sequence continues at coordinate 2,197,669 of VXAU01002749.1, forward strand.
GGCCAGGTGGACCAGAACGTCCAGATTCACCTTGATTGCCCTGGGATAGGGAAAAAAGAAAGGAAGACGTGGCATCTGTTAGGTGAAGAGAGGAATATCCATAAAACAGAGAGTGAGGGTGAGACACTCTTGTTCAAAACTATGATGTGTTTTGTATGTCAAGTGATACAGTGTACTCTGTGTTTTTCCCAGTATGAAGTGCCTGGATTTCCAGACTGCTATATTATAGTGATACAGATAAAGTGCTCTGGTAGTTAAAACAAACAAAAAAGGAGAAAATGAATCTGACTGTGATAACAACCTGTCATGTGGATACTGTGGGATGAGGGCAAGGTCAGTAGGAGGACTAGTATAGAATATTTGCACAATGTACATACTGGAGGGCCGGGTTTTCCATCGCTTCCAGGGCTTCCTGGAATTCCGGGCAAACCCTGCAATTGAAGAAGAAAAGAGTGTTATACCTTGGTTTAAAATGTATAGTATTAATTTCAATGAATATATAAAACTACTTGTTTGATTTCATCTTCTTTAATAAAAAAATCCTTCCATTTCCCCTGTTCCATGAAGGGGAAAAAATGGATACAGCTAACAAATTCTTTCATTATGGGTTTACTGTTTTTCCTGAGGAGCACCGTATATAAAAAAGACACTGGAAATTAATCAACAAGCACAAAAAATGTGGGTTTTTGGGAAAAAACCTAATTTCAGATGGTAAAAATTCAAGGAATGAAACAATTCTGACTACGTACCTTTACCTAAAAGCAAGAGAATTTATAACATTTTTTGTTAACTTATTTTCCTATATATTACTTTTGTTGTATTTTAGATAATTCATTTCCATTTCCAATAAAATCTTGTTTAACTCCCAGGAGCCTGCAGCTGGGCTTTTGAATTTCAATAGATTTGTTGTCAGCAGTTGTTAATCCTTGGTGGAGTTCACAGAAAGTTATCCTGTTGTTCTGTGTACACTTACACATTTTTACATTCTGTGAGCATTACACAGATGGCCATCTCTGAAAATCTTCCTGATATGTAATATGAAAACCTCACCAGCAGCTTATTTGCTTTAATTGCAAATTAGCAATAAATATAATAAACTATATTGACATAGATAAATTAATATATAATTGAATTATTTAAACAGTAAAGTCTATTTAAATAATAATATAAATATAAATAAATAAAAAGTCCTCAGTGGTATCTATTCAGATGAGTCAACCCTAAGAGAGCTTTTCTGTGTTTCTTGGAGATGCCCTGTCTTACTCTCAATCCGGGAAGACCTGGACCTCCGTCTTGTCCACGCTCCCCCGCGGGTCCACTGGGGCCAGGAGGGCCTGGGCTGCCCCGCTCACCTGCAGGACCCTAAAGAAGAGGAAATCAGCACCTTGTTGCATCTGAAATTCTCCATTCAAGAGCACATGGATTCTTCAAAAGGTTTTTTTTTGGAGGGAGATTCATACCTTTTCACCTGGAAGTCCATTGCTGCCGGGTAAGCCACGGAAACCGGGGGAGCCCTGGCAAATAAAAGAACAAACTATGGGTCATAGGCCACAGGACATAAACAAATGGGGTTTTCTTCCAAGCTTTTTACCATGAGACATATTATTATGAAAACCAATAGGGAAAAAAAAAGAAAAAAAAAAAAAGAAGAGGTGGATGGGACATGTCACTGTAGTCAGAAGGACAACAGATTATTTTCTCTTTGTTATAACCCTCCTGTTGAAATAATAGTCTGTCCTCCATTATTTTTAACTGGTCCTGTGTCATTATTTATGAGTTTTCTAGAGTAATACCAAAAAAACCCCCGATCATGTTCAATATTGAACAATTATTTTCCCCTAAATCAATACTGAGAAGAGCTCTATTGTATTGGTTTAATATTCACATTTACTACTATCTTCATTACTTGCAAGAAATTTGAACTATAAAATTTAATTTGGAGCCCCATTTATGCATTTATTGGGATTAATTTGTTCACTTAGGTTTCCTCATAGTTTCAGCAAATATTGCAATCAATTATTAAGTTAGGAGTTACAAATACATCAGCACAATTTCCTTTGGTTCACATAGGAAAAAAAAAATCTAAAATTTGAAATGATATTCCTATTTATTTTGTTGAATAAATCAATTCAGGGATTCCTTTGTGAAAATGCTCTTTGGCAAGTTATTAAATCTACTGTCCAAAGACCCTGTTTGCAGGGAAGATAATGTAACATAGAGGACATCCTGACAATATTGCTGTTACTGACATTTAAGATATATTAAATAGAGATGTTGAAAGTAGAAGAATTTGAATTAATTTCACTTTCCAGAGCTGAAGTATTTGTGATTGTTTATTTTTGTTAACTGAGAAGTAATTTTGAAATTTGTGTTATTTAGTCTTTCTTGTGGTTCTCAGAGTTTATGGTGCTTTTCAGCACAAATCTTTTGACACAACTTCCAAGTATATGAGATCGCTGCTTCTTCAGTATCAAAACCTGAAAGGACTTAATTCATTTCAGAGGGAGATAGACCCAAGTGCTGCAATTTAGAGGAATGCTGGATAAGAATTCTGCCCAGTTTCATAACCCAGTGTCACATCTGGGGTTTGCTCAGGAGATATATGGAGTCAGATTCCTCCTGGAGGTATTTTGAGCACCCAAATTTTCTGTTTCTGTCTCAACTCAAAAGGGACCTCACGTGCAGGTCACCTGCAGGACCTTACCCTTTCTCCAGGTGTGCCAGGTACTCCATTCTGCCCAGGTTCACCATTTGCACCTCTTTTGCCTTCCTCACCAGGAGGTCCAGGAGCTCCTGGGGTCCCATTTTCACCCTGGCAGCAACAAACCCGAGACCAGGAGTGAAGTCTCCATAAACACCAAATGAATTTTGTATAGGTGGTCATTCAGGGTTCAGACTTCCTTGGAAGAAATCTGAATGCATTTTAAAATCACTTACACGTTCTCCTTTTGGGCCTGGATCTCCTTTTGCACCATCCTTACCAGGGTCTCCCTAAACAAGAGAAAGTCCTGTTAAAATTGTGGTTGCAACAGGGTGTTTTTTCTAGAGCTGCTATACTAAAATACTAGGAAGTAGACATGATATCTCTCAAATTACTGACTCATTTTTTATTAGTGTACATTTTGCAATGGAATTAGCATTCACTAGTGGAACCTGGATGTGAAAGACTCGGGGTTCTTCAAAAATACAGTAAAGAAAGACATGATACAATATTAAACACCATGGAATTAAAGTTTGTCTGTTTCTGAGCTATTTCAGACATCATTATGTAGTTTGCTTGAAGTCCTTGAGTATTTTCTCTGACAAAGAACTACATGTGGTGTATGGCTGTCAGAAATGAGCCTGCTGGTATAAATGTGTAAGAGTAGGTACAACTCATTAGGTGTATTGGATTGTGGACTCAGCCCATGGGAATTTAAGCATGTGAAATTAGGATTTTAAAACAACAGATTTTGTCTAAGGTTGTCATTTTAGACAAGCTATATCTTTGTTGTGAGTTTCTGAATTGACATATAATTTATGAAAAGAAGTAATATATCATATTTATGTCTATTTTCATATATAACTAAATGTGTGAAATGCATGTTTATAAAAGTGATCGCCTATTTTCATTATAAAAATAATTTATTAAACCATCTCAGGTGAATAGAAGTTCAATGGGGTTTTTTAAATAATATCAGAGTTACTTCCACCATATTTGTACAACCAGTGTAACAAATATTAGTTACGCACCGGACTGCCTTTTGCTCCAGGGTTTCCGCTTGCACCAGGAGGACCAGGAAGACCACGGCCTCCTGGCAGACCAGGAGCACCAGGAATACCAGAAGGTCCCTGCAGAGAGTGAACAGCAGAGTGGGATGAAGCGAGCACGGTGATGTTGGACTCTGCCCAGTCCAAAGGGTGACCCTCACCAACACTGTGCAGTAAAAGGCACATATGAACAGTACCCACCATTTCACCCTTGTTGCCAGGACTTCCAGCTCTTCCAGGGGGGCCCTGGAAAAAGAAATGTGTGAATAACCAATGCTGCTAAAACTAAACCAAAGGACACAGAGGGCTTCGTGAACAGAAGGTGATGCGACACCTCTCAAGTCCCATATGGTGTTTATGTACCTGAGGCCCAGGTGGCCCAGCATGACCCTGAGGACCAGGTTCACCTCTTTCTCCAGGACTGCCACTAGAACCAGCAGGACCAGGAGGACCAGCTTCACCCTATGGAAGTAAAAGGAGAAAATGAATGCGTGTCTTGTCTCCTGGTCAATCAGTAGTAGCTTAATGGTTACTCCCTCTACTGTGGCATCTCTATGTGATTTGGGAAGAAGGTTACCACCACCTGAGTGCAAGAGACAAATCAGACAGTGCCTCTGGTGCTGAGGCACATGGCAGCCAGCCAGTGCTGTGCTCCAGCCAGTACACACTGCACAGCTCCTGGAGTTGTGGGAAGTTCCCTTCAGTCCCTCCCATAACACCACAGAGAACACAGGGTCTACCACTTAGTGGTGTTTTGGGGTGGGCATTCCTGAGGATGGAGGGGATGGAGTTTGTCTCATGTCACATATGAAAGCACATCAGTTCTAGGCTTGCAAACAGTGTAATAGCAGCCAGAGGAAGAAGGGCTCATAAAATGATGATGTACAGTAACAGAAACTGTATAACTATGGAAAGGACCAAATCCCATGTAATTATGCATCTTTAGCTGAATACCTTAAAACCTGGAGAGCCTGGAAATCCTGCAGTTCCAGGGGGACCTGGGGGACCCTTAAAAGTGAAAGAAATACTATTAATGCAAGAGGCAAAAGCCATATGGACTTAATCTTAGGTTAAAAAAAAAACTGATTATGGGAATTTTCTCTGAGTAAGGAAACACCTGGCAAAATAGAAAATCTAAATCATGCTGCAGAAGATGAAGTTTGGCTAGTCCTAAAGTATCACACCTACATCTTGGTTACCCTGACTTTTATGTGTTCAGCTAAATTTCTGTGCTTTAAACTTAAACCCCATGAATTCTATCATGAAATAGATTGTTATAAAAAATGTTCAAAATCTAATTATAAAGAAGGTGTTGAAGGAAAAAAGAAAGACAATCCAACTCTTGCACATACAAGTGGATGTGCTCATGTTTCTAGGCAGATGGGAAAGAAAACTATTTGCCCACTTCAGACATCTAAATAATGTATTTGATAAGACCATTCATAATTTGATTGCAGAGTACACTGATTCTGTCCATCCATATGTTCTCTATGAATAACCTGGTTTTGGGTTTTTGTATTTCCTGGTTTCCATTCTTAAAGCTCTATATGCTTTAAGCATGTTAAACAACACAGTTATGAAACATAATTACATAAAATGCTCATTCTTAAAGTAGTGCACACCAGTTTCAGGTTTCCTGGCCCTGCAGAACATCAGCTAGAAGAAACAACACAAATACTTAGAGTCAAACAGCTGTAGGTGTCTTACAGGTGGGCCTGCTGCTCCTGGAGATCCGTCTTTGCCATGGGCACCCTACAGGAAGAGGAGTCATGTTGAGTACAAAGCACTACCCTGGACACAGAACCCACATGCTTTCATGTCCACAACTTAGAGACCACATTCTTGTGTCTGTTCATTTCTACTTAGTTGACCAAGACTAAGGATTCCTTAACTGAGAATTTCCAAAATAATTAAGTAAATATTTTGCGAAGGAATGTCCAACACTTTACATGACTTGTACTGTAATGATGAGAGAGTGAGATGTGAAAATGTATCCTTACTACATTTCTTCAGAAAGTAATAGCATTAAATGTGTGAACCAAAAATGTTGCAATAGATGTATATTTCAAAGGAACAGTCTTAATTCACGTAAAAGGCCAAAATTTCACTCCAAAACCCAAAAAAGACATGATATGATTTAAATCCTGTTGCCTGTCCTGTCCCCTACTCAGGTTATGTAGTGTTGGTACAAACAACTTTCTGGGTATTGTATGTTGCCTGTGCTTTGTTGGTTGTGTTGAATGCTATGAACCACTAATTCCTTCAGAGCAAGGAATGTTCCCCCTAATCTCAACCAAAGAGGAATTTGGTCTTTTTCACTCAAGCTATATCTGAGATTGCATTTTTTCCTCTCTCTGCCTTCTCCTGCTGCTCTTTGCTTCCACTGCTCCTCTTGGCTGAACCTGAGCTTATGGTGAAACACTGAACTCTCCCTCAATGCGGAATCAATTAATTTAAAAAAAAGAAATAGAAAATAAGATGGTGAACATGTTGTGAATTACAATTGTTGCATCTTTAACTGGAGATTGAAAAGTTTTCATATCTGATTTTTTACAGATTCTATGTAGTTTTGTAGTTCTTTGCATTACAACTGTTTTAGGGAAAGCTATGAAGTAGGGAATTCTCAACACGCTGAATCCAAATATGTGCTGCCTCTGGATAAGAACAATAATTGCAAGTACTTACAGGGCCACCGGGATTCCCAGGTCTTCCTCTTTCACCAGCTGGACCTCTTGGTCCCTAGAAAACATTGAAACCAGTCAAGCAGCTTCCAAACTGACGTGGCTGAGCAAAGAGACATTACTCTTATTTGCATGTCTCATTATTGTTCAATGCATGTGGTAATTAAAATAAATTAATTAAAGTAATTAAAGTAAGAAGAATGGTGAGTATCTCAGTTAATATTTAAACACTACAGGATGTACATATTTACCGGCTGTCCTGGTGCTCCATTCACTCCAGGAAGACCAGTTTCACCCTGTTATGGAAAGAAAACACCAGTGACAGAAAGAACTTTGGTGAGCACATTTTTTGGTTTGTTCATGGGGAAGAGACACGAAAAAAGACTACACAATCTGTTGCTCCTTTTAGTATCATGCTGAGTTTCCTCAGCATAAACTCAGGTCTGAGAAATCTAAACAAGTGCCAAAATAAAATATTACATGGGAAAAAAAAATCAGAAAGCCTCATTCCTCAAAATATTATGCAAAAAAGTTAGATGACCCAGCCATGTCCTACATATTAGAATCTCATGTTTATTATGGCTGGAAAATTGGGACATGAAGTGTTTCAGAAAGTCTAACTCCTTTGGAATTATTTTTCTTCTTTTCATAGAGAAATTAAATGGGTTTCTTTAATGTTAACTGGATTTCTATAACGTGTGGGATGCAAAGCACAGCTGTACAACAAATGATGGAGGCCATTAATCCACCTACTACCAAGATGACACTCCAGGTTTTTACCTTTGGACCAGGAGCACCGCTGTCACCTTTGGCACCATCTTTTCCATCAAAACCCTATGGGAAAGGAAAACCATATCTGTGAATAATATTCCTCCTGTATTCTGTAAAACTTGATTCCTTGTGGCAAAATGCTAAGCCCCCAAAAAAGGCATATTGTCAATAATGAATGCTATCAGGTGTTGGAACACTTTCTGGCATTTGGGATGAAGCTCTACAATTGAGATAACTATACAAAATTTAAGTATTTGTTACAGAAGGTCAGAACATTGTTCAGATATTTGCTTTTAATTCTATGATTCAGTCCCTTCGAACTGATGACTGAAAGAGCACAACCATGCAACACTAGAATTCAAATAGTGTAACAGACTCAACTATATTCAATATACTCAATACTTACTCGTTGACCTTTCATCCCAGGCATCCCAGGCATTCCAGGGATTCCCTTGTGACCCTAAACACATAAATAGGAAAAGTTTATTAAATCATGAACTCACTGAATTAAGGGCACAAACCAGTGTTCACCATGAGTTGTGCTCACTTGACTAATTTAAAATGGGAAAACAAAACCTTTGTTTTCCCAAAACAAAAACAAGATCATTGTTAGTGGAGGCTTTTCCATACCGGTAATCCAGGGATTCCACGATCTCCATTTCTGCCTGGTCTTCCTGGTTCTCCCTGTTGAAAGAAAGGAAAGGTTTTTTAGTGTTTTGCTGTTGTTCTAGTTACTGGCAAAGCATCAGTTCTAGAAGATCAAGCTGAGTCAGAATAAGCAGGTGAATAAGCAGTGCTGGAATTTAAAATCTCAATTTTTAACAATATTTCAGTTAATATCTAAGTCATTTCAAGCCAAAATTTAGAAAATGATAATCCCAGAAAGCTTATTTTTCATGGTGAAACACTCAAAATGGACATAATCTTCAGCTGTTGATCTTTCCTGGTACTGTACCTATCCAGGACAGCCAGCTGTGACACAAAAGATGGTGTTAATGGCTATAACTCTCAAAGTATGATTTAAGGGGAGCAGAAGACTACCACTACCATTTGATTTTCTTTATTATTGCTAATCTATTCTGCACCAGATCAAAACAATATATTTCAGACTGATGTTTTCTCTCTCTTTTAAAATTTTTTTTTTATTATGTCAATCAAATTGCCTGGTAAAATTGAAAGAGTTTTTGAATGGATAGTTAGACCTAATATAAGCCAATTACAGTATTATTGTCAAGTGGAAAAATGGGGAGATGGTAAAAATTCTCAGAAGGGATTATATCAATGTACTTTGCTGTCTTACCATCTAAGTAACATAAATAGATGAATAAGAGTGAACTTACATCTTTTCCAGGTGGACCAACTGGGCCTATCATTCCAACAGGGCCTGGAGGACCCTGTAGAAAAAGAAATTATATTAACTATAATAATAAATAACATTAAGTCTCTTTCAAGATAAAAATGTATTAAGCATCATAAAATACTTGTGCATTTGACATTCATCATAATAAACAGAGAAGATGAACTGCGGAATGTCAATCCACTCCAGTGGTGACATAGATTGATGCTTGTAAGATCATGCCTTTAACATATACAGTGCTATGAAATGTATACATACAGGAGGGCCAGGTTGTCCTGGTTCTCCAGGGGAGCCTTGGTATCCAGCAGAGCCCTATTATGCAGAAAAAACCCAGTTAAGATATGAGCAATTACATGCATAGTTTCATGGTGCTGTTACACTTTATAATCTCATAATTGTAAGGGAGAAATGTAGTCAGAAAGATCAATAAATGACCAAAGGTGAATTTAGCAGAACCCACCTCCATGAAGACAGCATTAAAACTACTCCTCTAAAAGGAGGTGGATGTCAAAAAAAAAAAAGAAAAAAGAAGACCCTTTGTGTGTTCACAGAATGCGTATTAGGACTTCCTTTACTTCCTGTTCAATTTTTTTATGGATAAACATTTGGGATTGTTTATAGAATGACAGGCAGTGGCATGTTGTAAAACAGCCTTGGCTGACACCCCACAGAATTGCAGAGCTCAGGGGTACATGTGGACTTCAGCAAGCACAATATATAACCCTCAGCTTTTGAGTCTTGGTGATGCATAGAGTACAGCCCAGTCAAGAGAGGATGACATTTATCCATAAAATTCTTCATCATAGTGCCTAGATTTATTAATGGAAAAGGTGCTTAATATTTATGACTGAGAAAAGGAGATGCTCATTTAAAAGAATATGAAGTGATTATGAAAAGATTGCTTTTACTTACAGGGGGACCTGCATGACCAGGAGGGCCAGGGGGGCCACTGGGGCCAGGGGGTCCTGGAAAGCCACTCTATAGTGTAGATTAAAAAATAGTAGTTATGTTAATGTATATAACTATAAAGCTTACTGTAGTTGCAATAACCATCAATACCTGTGAACTAAAATGTTACATATTATATAGAGAAAATGCACAGTGATCTGCACCTGGTGCAGTCAAAAAGAAACAGCAGTGGATATACACACTGCTAAAGAAACACATTTTCTTGTAGCTACAGTCCTTCAGAAAAGGGTTCACTGGGTTTCTGCTTGCAAACTTAACTAACTCCTCCTCAGGGTATTTTTCAGAGCTGTAATTTTTCCTGTTTGAGTCACTATTCCCCTTCTTTAGACCCCCAGAATGATGCTCACAGCTCAGCTTATCAGCTGCCAGAAGGGGAAGGATAACTGGAATTCTTGATTTGTTAAACAGAATAAATGAGTGTCAGCTTCTCTGACATGTAACTGAGCTTTATTAGCCTGACTATGGATTTCTCAGGACTTAGAGGAATACTGAATATTTTTGTTATTGTTAGTAAGACAAGCATTTTGACCAGTGAAATCTCTTCTGAATGTTAACAGTACTAAGCCATAAGAAAGCAAGGAGGACTGGACTAACCAAACCCTCAATATTTGTACTTCCTATAACAACAACCACAAAAGCATTTGGTGCTGGAAAACATAAAACATTTGAAAGTTAGCACAGTCATTCTTTAAAAAAAGCTTTTGTTCAATTAAACCCTTCATTTGTTTTGTAAAGCCAAAAGAGTGACACATATGAATTACATGAGGATCACTCTGTGCTCAGTACTGGCACTGTATTCCACAGCTTATTTATCCACATAACTGGTTTCATGGAATATTGTCATATTGTGTCAGAATAGGTCATGTATTACAGATGTTACATGAACCTAATTTTCATAATACAAGATTAATTGCTGCTACACTGGACTGGCATATGCAGTATAGTGTATTACTATACATCAAATATACTGTGTTAATTTTAGTTCACAGATTGTCCTTTGTCTAAACGAGTAAGTCATTGTAATATTTGCTGTTTTCTAGGGCAAGAAGTAGAGCAGTTATGGTCAGGGTAAATGGAGTGGCCTTCGATGTCTGAAGACAAGCAGTCCCTTGCTGTTAATTGTTAGAACTCATTTGGTATAAGGCAACTATAGATTCAACACGAATTAGAGCCACCAACTCATTAAGAGCAATCAATTGATTAGACTTATGGCTATAAACAAATAAGATATTCTTTCTTTCAAGAGACACACTGAGGAGATAAAGCGATTGTTTGGGGTGACATGTGCCTGCTGCCATCTCCAGACTCGGAACAAATGAGCATATTTCAGCTGGAGGATGTGCACTGGTGGAGAGAGGCACGGACAATATGTGGAGGTTATATGAGAAAGTACTGAGAAACTGTGATGTAAAGCACTAAATCAGTCTATAAGCAACAGAAAGTCATGGGAAGCAGCAATGTGTGATAGAGAAAATGCCAGGCAGAGTAACCACCCATGGACAAATGAGTTGTTTGTAGTTGGTGCTACTTTTTTTAATTAATCTTCCAAATTATTTCAGATTGGATACTTCTTCAAACTGAGTATTTCAGTTGAAAAGTGATAATTTTACAAAATACTAAATAAATTAATCTATATAATATTAATCATAAGCATTATTTATTTCTAATTATTTCAGTCACATCTGTCTTTAAGTGATGTGACTTTGCAGTCACGTACAGCATGATACAGTGTAGAAGACCTGAAGGTATACAGGTAACCCTGAAGACACTGTAGGGTGTCCAATAAAGTAGTTTGGTGGGGTTTCTTTAAACTCAAATCCTGGGATCAGAGCACAAGAAATTGCTAATCACTTCCAGGAAAAATGCCATAATAGAGAGGAGTAACCACAGTTGTTAACTGAAAAGGTTGGTTGCTTGTCTGGTTCAACACATCCCATACTAAGACACCATGTAGCAAAATGTAGATGATTATGATAAGCTGTGGGCAAAAACTCTGAGGAGCTGAATATGAATGGATGAGTAAATAAATGCAAAACCTGATGGTTGAAGAAGACCAATGTATTGATGATCATATTAGCAATAAATTAATAAATTAAATATATTAGAAATAAATAGGTTAAAAAAAGAGGTGAGAAAACCATGAACTATATTTCAGGAAAAACAACTGTCATGATTAGTAAACTTTATTTCACACGGCGATCTGATCGAACGCTAAGAAATAACTCACTTGCTTGGAAGTGCCTTGATAAGTTACATGTGATACCAAACCTTGTTATGCAGAATTGGACTGAAAATAATGATTATGGTTCATGAAGTAACAGCCAATTTCAAATGATAGCAATTCATAACATCCTCTATATAGGAGTTTGCCTGAATCAAGAACACTTCATGGTGAGTGTCTCTAAAGCCCAGCGCCTAAAAGGAAAATCATGAGGTGCAACATTCAGGTTTATTTTATATGGGAAGTATAACTTAGGCATAACTCTTTCAGGCAATCCATGCTTTTTGACACTGAAAAACCTGTGAAAAGCTTGGGCCAGGCCTAGCAAGGAGATAAACCATCCTTAGTACACTCATAGCTGTGGGTAAAAAAAAAAAAGGTAATTGTAAAAAGAAAAAGTTGAAAAGATTTTGACTTCTGAGGTGAAAAAAAGATTATGAGAGGGTTTACTCACTTGTTATCAGGCAAAAATTTGAATTGTGGAAAATTAAACGATGATGGAATATCATACTGAGTAAAGACAGAACGCTGCTGAATCTGTAAAGGAAGATTAAGGGCAGTGGAAGAGGTAAAAGAGTGGTGGAAGGGAGGGAAGCAATTAGTGGAAGAATATGGAGCAGATAAATGAGAAATGTATGCAAGGGAGAAGGGATAAATGCTTAGGTAGTGTAAGAAAGTAAATCAGAGACAGAGACTAGGAAAATTAAGGTAAGAAATTGAAGAAAGAAAGTGAAAAGGCAAAAATCCAGATGATCTATAGCTACTTTCTAGAATAATATTGTTGAGTAAATTGCTGCCTTACATTACATTCAACTTGCAAGCAATAATTAAATGAAGACTTATATTGTTAAATTAAAATCAGGATACATACACATCCAAAGTATAATCTATAAGCAGAAAAATTGTTCTTTAAATAAAAGAAAGGACAGAAAAAAGGCTATATCCTCTTACAATCTGCTGTGGGTACCCGATACCAACTGAGCCAGCCTTCACATCATAGGAGTCATACTGTGGAGAAAAACTCTGTAAAAGAAATAGAGAAAAACAGAAAGAAAAAAAAAAGAAAAAGAAAAAATGTGATTCCTACAAATAAAAAAACTATTTTCTTGCATTGGTATGGAAAATTTATGGAAGTAACTAATTTGTGTCTACTGAACAGTACTTGTTAGACATACAGCTGCTATGTATTTACATCATCCAAAAGAGAAGCACTGCCAATGTCTTCCTTCTGAGGTCATGGTAAAGTTAGGTCACTAGGTTGGGCGTATCCATTTGTCATCTTGACACCTGGGCCTCAGTTGAACCAAAAAATTACCATTCGCTTTTTAGTTCTGTGTTGCTCCTTTCAAGCTTCTTCCCCCAGTCTCTTTTCTTTTGGACTTGGTTGTCACTCAGGAAAGTTGATGAAATATTTTCTGTTGCACTAAAGAATGCAACTGTTTATTACTAGTTACCTGATTTCTTTTGCCTCTGACTAATGAATGACTCTTTTCATATTAGCAGACTTAGTTAAACAACATGCCATTATTGCAGATATGCATTCCTGGCACACAGGTGGCTGGGCAGGAAGGGCTGAATACATGCAATGTTCTGCATCATATCTCAAACCACTGTGGACCCAGCCCCTACACTGGCCAGGTACAAGACTGATATCAGCCCTCCTGTCAGGATACAACAGCACATCCTTGACTTAGTGTTGGAATGGGTGATTAATTCAGCCTTTTATCCTCTCCTGTGTCAGCATCTGCCAACCCAGTAGCTCTCTTGGTATATTATTGTGGTCCATTGAGACTGGTTAACTGCTCCATGAGGACCTCTCCCAGAAGCTCTGTCCTGCAGAGGCAATCCCTTTCAGAATTAAATAAAAACAAGACGTATTTCCTCAGTTTCTGCCTTACCTGGGAGTGGAAGCATACATGGAAGTTATAATAAGTAGTCAAATCCAAAAGTAACAATTACCTAACATGCATTTTTTAACAGCTTTGCTAAATAAATCCCATCTTGTAAATCTAGGCTTGGTCAATTGCATGGGAGACAATGCCACCTCTTAAAGCACTGCCTGGGTCTAAGGTCCCAGAGCAAATCCAGCTGTACAGAAACTTCAGTTACAATTAGTTCTCTTGCTGAGTCTGCCCAGCTCTAGTAAAGTTCTTTGGTAATGAGAAACAAATTCAAGATTCAGTGAGCCAGAAGTAAAGAGGGATCATGACAAAACACTTCCTTGCAAGCAGTGGACCTGTGTTTTGGTTTAGTCTTGTGGGAATGTTTCTTATTAAACATGCATGTCATAAAATATAGGGAAGTGTGAGAGTTCCCTAATCATTGAGTGGACATGCTTCCTCCTACATGTTCTTTCTGGTCAGACTACTTCTGAGTTCCGTAAGTCCTTCAACAGATCTGGCTCCAAAAGTTTTAAAAAATAAGACAAGGCTTCTAACTGCACACCAGGGAAGTCTTATGGACAAAACTCCAAAACTACAGCCAAAGTCCACACTGCAATCAGCTCTGGTTTTCAAAAGCATCAGTGAGAGATGAAAGCGAAGCACCTGTGAAGGTGCAGGGACAGGTGCCTACAGCATTGCTTTGAATGCTTATGAGCCACAAGGCAGAAGCAGAACAAAAAGATGACTTACACCTCCACTTATACTGGGACACGACTGGCAGATCCCAGGGGGCCCAGGAGCTCCAGGACTCCCTGGCTGTCCTGGTGGACCTGGTGGACCATTTCTGCCTGGAGCTCCAGGAGAACCCTGCAAAGACACAAACAGATACAGACATTGTCACTTGCCTCCAACTGCAAGGGCATTGCAGAACAAACCTTTCCATTTATAACAAAGCCTCTGTGACTGTGGTGGGAAACCTCTGTTAAACACAAGTCCATAACTAAACATTCAGGGAAGACATAGTAGACCAAACACACACATGGAAACAATTCTTAGTTTCTGGAACCATATTGCAACTGATATTTGGTCAAACACCCTAGAAATACTAAACAGTTCAATTCCTGAATCTAAAATTGATACTGCTAGCAGAGTCCATAGATTACTTTTTCTTCCTACTGGAAAGAAGTGTAACAAAACATAAATGTGACACAGTGTGGACTGATCTCTCTGTGTCCTTCCAGTTTAAATTTTGGGGAGTTTTGTTGAACCTGAAGGGATACTTCAAAATAACTCTATGTTACAGTCCTGCAGACAGTGCAGACATCAGTGAAAGTATCTTAGCAGCTTGAACAGGATATACAACACTAGAGGAATTGGTCTTGATTTTGTTAATTTCCTTGGGGGGGAAAAAAGAACCTGTACTTACAGGGTCTCCTTTAGGGCCTTGTTTGACTACTTCAGGAGTCTAGAAGAAAAAAAAAAGGAAAAGTAATTAAATTAAAAAACAGAATCAAAATAAAACAAAAAATTACACACATAAAAAAAGAGCAAAGCACATTTAAACTTTTGAATAAAATTTTATGTCATGAATTCCATTTAATTTTATTCAGTATATTTAAAAGCTATGGGGGTTTTGATCAGTCTCTCTGTGTTTTCTTGGCTCATCCACAGAATTACACCTCCCCTGCAGCCAAATAACGTGGCACTAATTAATTCAGTAGAGCTTTGCTGTTCAGTACGATGGGGACAAAAGTCCACTGTGTTACACTGTAAGGGACAGTTTTCTTGTATTCTTGGTCCAGCATGTTAAGTGTGAATATGCAGCTGAGTTTGAATTCTCAGATCTACTACTCCAACTTATCTATCTTTCAATTAACAGTTCAGCTACATGTTACTATCTGGATTTTCAATTTACATACTCAGCTGCTACTGGGAGCAAAGAATGTTCAGCTAATACTGTCTTGGACCTTTCAAGGTGACATTTCCCTACACACCATCCAAGGTCAACAGGACAACTTCCAGAGGGGTCGTATATCAAAGTGAGAGGCAGGGGGAAGTATTCCAGATGTCCTTCATTATCAGGATCCCCAGAACTGATAAAATGAGTCTCTAGACACAACAAGAGAGGGAACTGTGCTTAAATCTCCAGTGTGCTTGTATGTACCACTCATTTACACTTCTCAAATTGTTCACTAAGGTAGCTCAGGTAATTCTGGAAGCAGCAAAGCTGTACTGGTGTGGTGCAAATAACAAGAGGTGACATCTCGTGTTTAAGCAACTATGCTCTAGAGCTGCAGAAATGCATCTTCTCTCTCTTCCATATACTCATCTCTTTCACTCTCTTAGCTTCCAGATAAGAATCTCCAGGGGCAACCTGTGTACTCTAACAGAATTTCATGGGTCTTGAACACACTTGAAATGTTCGGATAACCTTAGAGCTCAGTGTAGCTGGCTCACTCCCTGCAGTGCTGAGGCAGGGGACTTAGTGTGTGCTAACATTTTTGGTTTTCCTCAGGTTAAGTTACTGGAACTGATTTTTATAATGTTGATGCCTTTAAACAAGATGATGATAAATTAGGAATGCACACTTTGAATCACCTTTGCTTTCCAGGGCAGTAAGTCAACAATAAGTCTGCAAAAGGAAATTTACTCTGTGGTGGTGTAGAATTGAGCTGATAAGAAAAGCAGACTCTGAGTATGCTGTGCAAATTCTCCAATTTCCTTTGACTCTCTGTTGGCATTAGTTTCGTGGATATAGGTTGATCATGTGGTCAACAAATAAGGTGCTTGCATTATTTCTATGCTTCTCCATAAAATGAAAAATGGCTAATTGCTGCCCTCTGTCCCTTTCTACGCCTTTTCTGTGCCTGTTGTCTATGTAAAACTGAGTTGAAAGACAGTGCTTTCAGCTGCATAGCCCAAAGGACTGACAAACATTTTATCAGAACTGGTACCAATTCTCTGATAGAACACAGAAATATTCTTGAATTAAACAAAAAAGGTAAAACTCGGTGTAAGTTCAAACAGGTTTTTAAATTTGATTTGGCAAAATTTGCCCATCGCAAGGATTTGCCTAAAAGCAGAAAGCGACATTGCAGAGTGTTTAAAAGCACCTAAAACAAACTGAATTGAGGTTGACAAGGCTCAAAAAGGCAACAACACCAAAGGAACAACACTGAGAACAAACTTACTCTTGGAGGTGGTGTTGTTGTTTGTGGACACACTGGACAGCACTCTCCAAAAGGAATCTCTGGGTTGGGGCAATCCAGCTCCTGGTCGTCACAGATGATGTCATCGCAGAGAACAGATCCTGAGTCGCACACACAGATTTGGCATGGCTCTGGTTTCCAAACATCCCTGTCAGCATAAGCCTGCCCAAGGTGGGTACATCCTGTGACTGGAGAGAAAGACAAAATAATGTTTAATATTATATCAAAGATTTTTTCCAAAGCAAAGATGAATAACATGAAAACTGTAGGATAGTTTGTTTTGTTTGTAACTATCATGTAGTTTATGTGTGTGAAGTAAAAGGTTAAATACTCCTCTTCAGACACTGGGAGGATCTGTTACATTAATTGCAATCTACTCTGAATTTAGAAACAGACATCAATGGAAACCTCCTAGAGATGATTCAAAGCCCAATGAAATTTCTGATAATCTTCAATCTGGAGTAATTTTAGTGTCAGACTGAGTTACTGCCTAATTGCCAAACCTCCCAAACAAGTGCATCCTTGGCCCCCGTGTGCCAACACGGGCACTTACACATGGAAGAAGCCATCTGTCCAGCATGAACTCTTGTCACTAGCATCTTGCATTAATAGCCAGCTCCAAGGGTTTTCAAAGAGTTTTTTGAAAGCCAACATATGTGACAGATCTAAAAGAATGTTCAAATTAATTGCCCACATGGTTTGCAGTTATTGTGTCATCTGGCCTGCTCAAATGTTACAAGTGTCTGTAATTTCAGAGAAAACATTGTTCATCTGTAATATTCATGGCTTGTGAATTCCTTCCAACGGCTGCTCTAAACTAATCAAACTTGTTGTATATTATGAATTTGAAAAGCATGAGAAAATTCAGCTTCAAACATTAAATTTAGGGTTTGCTTTTTCTTAGAAAAACATGATCCAAAAAGCCACATCATTTAAGAAACCAATAGGAAAACAACACTACAAAGTTTTATAAGCTCATTTTAAGTTTTGTAGAAGTTATTAGATGTCTGAGATTACAAATATAAATATCAGTGAAGGTCTTGTAAGATATTTTTCATAAATAATTCAAAATCAATTTACAAATGAAAAACTCTGGAGACAGAGCTATTTGTACACCTACATAATTCTTAAAACTTTAATACCAGAATAATTTAGCTACTACACACCACCCTTCAAAAAGAAAAACAAGATGCCAAAAAGATGTAATTCAAAGTTCGGACATTAAAATTACCACTGGCTCCAGGCAGAAATTTCCAAATGCTGTAAAATTGTTGTAATGGTCATTATTATGTAGCACAAGACTGAGTCCAAATTTATAGTGCAGTGCTGTCCTATGGATTATGAAGTCTTTTTTTTTTTCCTCCCTCTCCCTCCCTTGAATCTTTGATCTCTGCTTTTTCTCTTTTCCACTACTGCATTAGCACACTGGTCTCTTCTTTCTCTTTACATCCTATATTTTTCTTTCTCTCTCTATTTGTGGGTATCTGTTCCCGTACCCACACCCAGACTCTTTGGCAATGAGCATACTTAGATGTGTTCCCTCTCTTCTCATACTCCTTCTGATTTTCACCTGTCTTATAACACGACTTCCCTGTTCATCTTCCCCAAACCCTCTTTTATTTTGTACACAGATAGCTCATCTTTATTGTCATGTACTCAACTGAGATGAGCTTTCCCCTGCTCCCTTCCCAGTGTCTCACTCAGCTGCTTTTCCTTGTGTATATTAACCTGACTTTTTCCTCTATTCCACCCATGAAATTCATCATCTCCTTGTATGAGCTCTGGAAGGGTGATTGGGAATACAACCAACACATCATGGCTAACTGAGAGGAGAGCTGGAGTGAGGGTCTTGGATGCACTGCATGGTAGAGTAGGTTCCTTTTCCCATTTCAACCCTATTATGGGCTGTATGTGCACATCAACCTATGTTATTTTTACACTTCAATTATACTTTAAGCAAACGAGAAAATGTTGTCTTGTCAAGGCTGACACTAATGTTTAAGACTTGATTTTGACCACTATCTTGATTAGAATAACAACAAGGAGCATCAAATTTCAAAAGTCCTTTTCAGATATTTTCTTTACCTGACATCAGTCTGGGAGTCAGTATTTTATCCTCCTTTGATAACTCAAAAAAATCTTACAATACAAAATGGTCTAATGGCGTGTGAAAACTCACCTCCCTCAAACATTATCACTTAGAAATTCACTTTTTTCTTTTCTACCCCTTTTGTGTCTCATGAGAAACATGATAGATGGAAAAGAGCTGCTCATTTCCAGGATAACCTTTTCTTCACACCCACGTGACACAGGGTCACAGCATCAGAGGAGGCTGCTTCAAAGGACACCACCTAACAATGACCACCTCTGAAGGGGATCTAGACATCTTTCCTTGGTCTGCCAAGCTAGATCTAGTTACTAAAAAAGTTGCTTGGTTTCCCAGTTCTCACACCACATAATCACATCCATAGATCCCAGGTTAATAAACTGATTCTCTGCTTAGTTAAGTTCTGGCTGTTTTTGCAAAGAAACACTTTCCTCCTTTTTCCAAACCAGGATTTCAGTGTGGGCACTTAGGGAAAGAACAAAGTGCCCGGGCTTGACAAGAATAATGGCAAATGTTTCCTGACACCAAGAAGTCTGAAATGTATTTTATAACTGAGAAGTGCAGCATTATGAATGAAATCTTCTTTCTAGTCTCTCTAGTGACTTGAGAAACCAAATTATATAGTGGCAAAACTAAGTAGCTCAGTGGACAAGTAGCTCACTGCACACATGAAGTCCTCATATGCTGTGGAAGGCAGAACATCACCAAAGCTACTGGGGAGGTTGGAGCTTGTTATCCATCTCAAAGGAGCTGGATGGACACACCCTAGAGAGCACGGATGGGCACAGATCCACATCATCCCAGAGCGACTCAGCTGTCACTGCACTTAAGCCTTTGCCAGCTCCACAAGTGAAAAGGTTCTTTTTATTTATAAAATTAACAAGGAAAGGGAGAAGATATTTTTCTTTAGGGAAAGTTTAGAAATAATTGTTAAATAAATATACCATGACATGGATCTAAATGTACTTAGCACTGTTACTGTTTGCACTTGTAATGTAATAGTGAACAGATATAAAAAGATGCATAGCGTACACACTTTCCTGTACTCAAAAGTATGTTTAATTAATTGCAATATTGAGATTTTCAGCTCTCAGTATCACTTTCTTAGCCTTTCAGAACCACATTTTTTTAAACTATTTGTTTTAGACAAGGTCCTTATTCACTTGTAAATTCATATCCAAGGATTTACGCTTTCATATGCCTTGTTTTTCTTCATCCTTACTTCATTTTCATGGTTTTGTTGTGTTGTTTAGCTACTTCCAGAGATGTGATCCTGCTGCCTTACAATGAAGAGGACACCTCGGACAGGGAGCAGAGAAAGGCCATCTTTCCCATGTTTGTGCAGTGCTGGTCAGAAAAGATTCTGTTTTCAAGACAGTTGCAGAGGCTTTTCTCAGTGACCAGCTCACACTGAGAACACCCACCTTTCCATATTTTAGGAAACAGTGTAAAAGAAAATAATGGAAGTTTAAAATTTGATTGATATAATTGATATAATTTTACAGTAATAAGGAAATAAAGCAGATTTCTCTGCGTTTTTGCAAGGTTGCCATTAAGTTATTCTACAGTAGATGGCACCATTTAACAGGAGGAAGACAAAATATTGAAGACATATGGATATAATGGCATTCATATTTGCTTCTAACTTTCTGGACATTGTTAAATGAATTAAGAAATAAGCCAGGAGAGCTGCAATGAAAATTGTTGCGGCCTTTGGCACAGTGAAAGTATTAAAAAGGTTTCCAAAGGAAACTTGCATCTGGGAAGGCTTAGTCTGTTAAAGACATCCCCTCTGTGCTCAGATGTAGATCTGTGTGTCTGCATGTTATGACATAATGCTTTTTGCATTGCCCATAAAGATTACCCATTAGCTCCCAAATCCTTTGGAAAGCTGATTTGTGCTAAAGCACTGACGAGTAACATATAGGAATAATAAGGTTAGAAAAAAGCTGACTTGTCTACTTCTAGATTTGTGTAACAGCCACATACTTGCCTTAACCAGCTTTTCTTATTGATTCTTAAACATACACGTTAGAGTAATATTTTTAAAAAAGTATTAGAACTCAACAGTATTGGCCTAGGGCAATGCAAAATCTTATTCCTCTTCCCAAAGCCCTAAATATAGTGGATATACAGCACTTCACTTCTGTGGCACTTGTTGCAAGGGTTTGTTGGAAGCTCTGTCAATCTCTAGTGTGCTGTGGAAAAGTTTAATATGTGAAAACCTGAATAGTTTTACATTTATGTTGTTTATTGAAGGTTCACATTGTTAAAGGTTTTGCTGTGAGTAACACTTCCCTGGGCCAGCCTAAATAGCGAATACAAGTAAAAACGACAACACAATCTTTGTCATCTGCTTGTTTTGAATTATTTCCCATTTTAAGCAGACTAGCAGCTGCACATAAGCAGATCAATAGTGAAAACTAAAAGGAAAATCACCATTTAGTTCCAAAGGACCCATAAATGTGTACATAAAAGAGCCCAAATGGGTACTAGGGAAAAAACCTATTGTCATTATAGGCCTGAAAGATCACAGTTGTCACAAAGACATAATCCTAATCCCAAAGAGATGAACGGGAATTTGTTATCAAGTGCTATGAACTGAGAAGCTGACCTGTTTTGTAGTTGCTTTTGGTTTTTCATCTGTGCAAGCACCATGATCATGACTTAACCACAATTATAAGGCAAAAGGAAAAAATTTCCTAATAGTAACCTCAAAACCCACAGGCTTTTCCACTTTGGATAAAGAAAATGTCCAGCTCTTGCATTAGTAGCAGACTCACATATCCCACTTGCAGAGATGTGACTAAATGGTTAGAAATTAAAGAACATCTTGAACTTGTCTGGTTCTGTCTCAGAAAGGGCAATAGTCCACACAGAGGTGACTCATGATCCTCCAGCAGCTGCTTGAAGATGGCTTGGGAAACAAAACTGAGGAGCTTTGATCTGTGAGAATCTGATCACAAAGACAATGTGTTTTTGCTGTATTTAGGGTGAATCTGGTAAAGACTAAAGCATGAAGATGAAGGAGGCCTTGTCTCTAACTTGACTGAATCCAATGCCTGATGAAGCTAAGAAAAGTCTTTCTATTACTTTTTAACTATACAAAGCCTGTGCTTCTTTACTCTGACCTGGTTTTGCTCATTTGCTTTACAGTATGATCACCTAAAAATTGCTTTGTATTTCTTCTGTAGTAAATCCATCTATTAATTGCATAGTCCAGTGCTGTTTGATACACTGTGTAACCAAAGGACAAAGTAGAAAGAAGGTATGTAGTCTATTTTCAATGGAAATGCTGTCATTCTCCCCTAGAGTGGAGTAGATGGAGGAATCCACCCCAGCATCTGAAGCAATGCTGCTTTCCATTTACTGAGCAGAAAAGAATGCCACAGAGTCTACCTCAAAGCAAATGGCCCAGGCTCCCTGTCTGGTATTAGGATGATGTTTATAAGAAACCCAAACACACTTGTTCCAGCCCGTCATTAGTAATGGAAAGAAGTGGACTCTCATAATGAATGAATTGGCTTGCTGAGCCAGACTGCCCAGGCTTGTTGGCCTGTTCTCCTCTCAGGTGAGGGCTGAATACTCCAATGTTTCATGGAAGACAGGAAAAGAGGAGGAAATAAAGGAAAAGAAATGGTTCAACAAGTGGGGTTTTTTTTCAGTTGTAAGGCCTTCAGACATTGTTTCAGCTGAAATTGCCTTAAAGCAACCAGCTAATCAATTGAATCTATTTCACAAAGTGCATGAGGACATAAGGGCCAATCTCAGCATCTCTACATATTAGTGTGTTTTCAGGTTTAATAGTACTGATGTAATATTTTGTAGGGCTTGTCCACTGTGTGTTGGAGGTATAAGAAATGAAAACTCAATTTATAAAACACTCAAATATAGACTGTGATAAAACAGAGTGGGTCTATCTTAAAAATCCTTTCCTGCTTCATGAGCTGTAGGAGGAACAGCGATCAGGTGGAACAAAGAAGAATGAATGAATAGTTCACAGATTTCCCAAGTTTCGCACCAGAAAGAAGAGCTGTATCCTGTGCTTCCAGAAGGAAACCAAGGCTTTCTTACTACTAGGAATGCCTCTCTGCCAAGAAAGCTGCCTTTGGAACACTCCTGCCACAGCGCCAGTCCCAGGTTTCTCCTTTTCTCACACGCAGAGTAAGAAAAAGCTGCAGAAAGGAATGCTGGTGCAGCACAACACTGTACTTGTCTGTCAGCGGTATTGTGCAACAGAGTCGGGCAGTTTCCCTGGCAATGCATGGAAGAGGCTGAATTCTGGGGCTAAGGATCCTCATGGCATACAGTCAAACTGTCCTTGCTCTAAGACTCACCCATTCTATAGATCAGATTACAAAATAAACAAACAAACAAATTAAAAAAGCCCAGGCCTGCACTGGTACAAACAAGTACTTGCATTTTAATCAAATCATTCCTTGTTCCCTTCTTCTGTCTTTATAAGCTACAAATGTTGCAACTTTTCTGCAGCTTTAAAAAATTTTAGAAATATATCTTAAGCATATTTACTACTGAGTAAAACATGAACTGCCTCCATTTAACTAGCAGATGATTGCCTTTTTCCTAATCTTTCAAAATGTGATTTAAAAACTCTTAATTTTTCTGCTTTATCTTCAGAGGTTTGTTGTTCTTCTCAAAGGTAACATGGTCTAAAGTAGCTGAATCTGTCACATTGTTCTGTCTCGACATTTCTGTCTCACAAACTGCTCAGTTCAGGCATGCAAGCTGCCATCCCTGGGTGGTGTTCTTCACGCAGCATCTAAAGGTCACCCTGCCACAACCTCGCTGGCTTCAGCTGGTGTCCAGGGTGAGAAACAACGGCAGAAGGCCTTCCTCCATTCAAAACTGCTTAATAAGCAAACAAAATGAAGGAAGGTTTCTTTGGTTTTTCAGTTGGGGGGAAGGGGCGGGTGTTGTTTTTGGCAGAACTGTCATTTCAAGCTGAGTCTTACAAGGGGCAGGATGGAGCAGACAGCTGTATCTATCACCTTAATCTTTTTTTTTTTTGGATTGCCCAATGAATGCCCTGTTTCTGAACTCATTAAAGTCATTTTGAGAAAAACATCTCATGGATGCAAGAGACAGTTTTACTCCTTTTGTTCTTATCTATTCCTTGATAACACTATGGCCTTAATTTTTAGGTGGTTTTTTTTGGTTTTTTTTTTTTTTCTTTTTGTAAAGGAGGAAGATATTTCTGAATGACCATCTCTACTGAGATATTATTCTGGGATATCCTCTCCAAAGTCCTCTCTCAACATATTGACTCTGTAACTCAATTATATTTAGACTTCTGACTTTTTAGTAACGATTGACCTCTTTTTGCCATAAACTGCAGACTGCAGATAACTCCTTACTGGTTAATCACTTCCTGATCAGAACCTCCCTTGGTTTTACTGGGCTTTGAATCAGACTTAAAGAGCTTCATCTTCTAATCATTCTGGCGGAAACTGAAGCTCTTCAGTGCCTGACAGATCAAATCTTTTAATAAGGATAACCATTTGAATTAGAGCACAAAGTAGGAAAGAATTTAATCTTAGTTCAGTGCATCCAATGTTTTTTTAGAGGGACCGCTGCATAATTCTTCAGTTACTCTTCCAATTATTGGTAAAATGTCTGTGAGATTTTTCCATCCCCTCTGTTCTTACAATATTTTTTTGTCACATTACCTTTTGTGTCATTTAGTGTCACTCTAAAAAATAAGCAACAGTCTGCAAGCACTTTATTTGTGGCTATTTCACTGTAACACTGGCACATATTATTACTCCTCTGCAGTAATCTGATTTTAATGTGCTTCTTGTCTTTAGTCAATGATGCCAAATGCCATAAACACACGTATGTCTTAAACCAAATGGAAACTGACATAAATTCAAGGTCTAATATAATTACCAATTATTTAATGGATTTATTTGTTGCTTTAAAGATACATCCTGCCCATTCCTTGGGTAGTCAATGAAGACTTCTACACTCAGAATCCAATTGTCAAGGTGATCCTGGTTTTGAACACTTGACTATTTCCAATTGTATTCCATAAGAAGTTGGCCTAACATACTTCTAAAGAAAAGCAATGGCTTCAAGCTCAACATTATGAGGATCAATTAAGCGGAAAACAATTACCAAAATCCAGCACAAGATTTTGTCAGAACTTTTAAAAAAAAGGTATAGCTCAAGGACATACTTCTGTGTTTCTGATTTTAGCTAAGGCCAGGAACAGTTTATAACACTGAAAGGTTCTTTGTGACATTTATTACAGTAGGTCTGTCCTGGGAAGAATAATGAAAAACTGGAAAAGTCATTGTGTACGGTTTTCCCAGACTGTACAAGCACTCTGACAGATCCAAGGCATCATAAAAGTGAGATTCAGCTTCTGAAACACTGGGGAATGAATGGAAATAGATGATTGTTACTGTTTGCTCTATGTAGCACCCTAAATGAAGCACTGAGCTATTTAATTCAAGATGCTTTCAGCTTCTCCTGTGATAAAACCCAAAGGTTGTGTCAGGGGAAATGTATGATTTTTGGGTTTGAATTGCCTAACTTTGTAATTAAAACAATTTTAGTCAGGTGATTGGGATTTCAAGTGAGACATGACCCTCTCTTTCCCCTTTGCTCTCTGAGAGAGCTGAGAAATTTATGCAATGCTATTTCTGTGGTTTGCCTTGGAAGAAATCAGCTTGATTCAATGCTTCTCTCCTGAGGCTGAAGCAGATGGGAAATGTTACAATGCAGTATAGTGCATGTGGTAATATCATTTGTACTTTCAGATACCTGGGACAAAGTCAGCCCCAATATAACTCCATGGCCATAGTGAATTTACATCAGAGATGAGTAAAGCAGTAGGGGGTCAAATTCTACACCAGCATCAGTCCCTGCACGATTTTATTGGTTTTCCTGTAATTTCAGAAGCTGGAAGTAAATGAAGGGTTTAGTTTCTATACTTCATATTCCAGTGAAGGATTAAAGTACTCTGGCATATTGTCTAAAGAAAAAGAGTCATATCTTTAGCTGTCAATAAATGAAAGGTATTTTTAATTCAAAAGGTCATGATGGAATTCTAAGTGCATAGAGAATCATTAATCTAGTTTTATCTGCAAAACATTTGTATCCATTCATTTCTTATTCCAGTTTTTACTAATTCACCCCACATCCATTTTGGACAGTTTGTTGGATACGGATGGTAGTGTTTGAAATTCTTCTTAATTTGCCTCATAGAGGATACTAAATGGCTATTTGTACATTGAATACAATGTTCTTATTGTCAACTTCCTAGGGCCACTAAAGTGAGTATTGTGAGGGTTTTCTCAGAGTACCGAAGGCAACTTTCTCAATTTTGGGGCCACTTTTAAGTATAAAGTTCTATGTGTGGCTGTTTTTCAAGCATGAAGACTTAAGGATCTTCCTGACTAATTCCCTTAAGAGAAGAAAATTCACACTTTTGATGAACATCCTGCAAGCAGAGAACTGGCTTTTTATTAATATCGTAGGTCAGAAGCCTTGCTACTGGAGTGGCTGCCTGAAGTCTGGCCCACATTTAGCTCTCTCTGCTCTATGCAGCAGCAGCAGCTGGCACATGGTGAGAATAAACAGTGCTGCATAGCAGAGGAGGGCTAGAACATCTTCAGCAGACACAACCAGATCCACCACAGTTTATCTGCCACAGCCCTTAAAAGGTATGAATGGAAGACCCAGAGCCAGAGAACACCTAATAAATGAGAAGACTCTCCTTTTTACTTTTGTTTCTTTGGGTTTTTTTTGTTTGTTTTTGTTTTTGTTTTATTCACTGAATGATGTTTACAACACTATTTCTCACTTCAGCTGCTCTAACAGGAAAACAATTAGTTGGACTTGAAAACCTCTCTACTTTCCTTTTTTCATCCCCCTCCTCCATATTTATGCCACTCTGTTCTTACCAAAAAGAGGGATCTACAAACAGGACCACCCTGCCAACAGCTAAGCCACCAACAGGCTTAGAACATTGTGCAAAGAATCTTCAAAATGTCTGAGCAGATTTCAATTAGTCTTTTCAAAGATTTGCAATTCCCACTACGCAGCCCATTGTTTGCTTTCACTAGGACATTCTTCTCTTAAACAGCTGGCACGGAGTGACTACTGCTCTGCAGGGAAACAAGCAAACACCATACAGTAGATTTAAAGCCAGACACAGAAAAAGATACAATTTTTTTTTTTTAAAAATGAGCCTCTCATCAACATAAAAGTGTTTTCCAACAAAATATGAATCTTGCTTTTGCTGTTTATAGCTAAAGAAGGCATCGGAGATGTAGTTTATTCTCCTCTGATGCTCAGTGTGGCAATTACACTGAACATCAAAGGAACAATGAGCGATGCTGCCCATATTTCCCATTAACTCTGTTTGGCTGAGCAATTGTTCTGTCGTGTCTGTTTGAAAAAGGAGATGTAATTTTGGTCTTGCCTATTTTCCTGAAAGAAAATGGAGAGCAGGAAAAAAAAGGAGCAGCAGCACAAAGGAAGAGAGAAAAAAAAAGTAGATGTTTGCAGCAAAGAGCCTTCTAATGCACCGACTGGTCACTGGGCGTGAACTGCAGGGAGTTTCAGTGGGAACTAATTATGTCCAGAAGTTTTCCAAGAACTGCCAACATTGAATTGCTGTGGGAAGCAGTTTCCAGACACAGATCATCCTTTCATATCTGCTGCTGCAAACGTGCACGGGATGTTCCTGTGATTCTGCTGCGCTTTGCAGTGCTGGGGTTGAGAATAAAGCAGCACCTGAAGGTACCATGGCAGCCCACGGAAGGTTTGCACATGGTAGGAAATGTTTCACTGCCTGGCAGGAGAGAAAATGTGCCTGTGCCACCCTCCAGGGTGGGCAACACAGCAACTGAAAGAGAAATCCTGCAGCAGAAAGGGGTGGGTCTCCTGTGGCTGTGGATAGCTTTGTGTTATGCTGAAGGCAATCCTGTAAAAACTCAGTTAAACTCTTAATCTGTAAGTCCTACCCCTCATTTCTTGACAGTCGTTTTGTCTGTAGGAAAAGGCCTAGGCTTTCAAAATAAAAAGCCCACATTCAGCCTTAAAAATATATGTTTTTTCATTATCCTCACGTTTTTCCTGTTCAGTGTCCTGTGCATGCTTTCCCCTCCCTGGCAAACATCTCTTCATGGAGATGTGTAAATCAAAGCAAGACAAAAATGTGCAAACAATGTTAAAGAAGGTACTGTTTTAATTCTCATTTTGATAATTCATGCTTAAATGAAGGGTTTGATGTAAATGAGGGAAAATGGAAGTAGTCTCTGAGTTAATCTGAAAGGAATCTCCTCTGCTAAACTAAACAAAGCCAGAAGTCCCAGAGCTGAAGTTTATCCAAACTAAAGCCAACAAATGGTTGTTGTTGGAGGGGGTTATATCATGTTTTCCATTGTCATGTTGACATGAAACAGGCAGAGGCTTCCACTTTGCAAACTTGGAGACAAGATTGGCTCTGAAGTGAAAATAAATAAGAGCAGTGGTTGGAAGTAGGTTAGGTTTTCTCAAAGCAAACTGTAAAGAATCTTTCCTATGAAATGCAAGATGAGAAAAAATAAAGACTGCTTGAAAATATAAATGAAGAATTCAATTTACTATGCCTGTACATGAAAGATGTTACTCTACAGTCAATGATAAAACTTATTCCTCTGCACCTTCCAGCATTTAAGATTGGATTAAGCACACCTCTCTCTCTCTCTCTCTCTGTTGTATGTACAGAAGAGACTTTCTGACTCCTCTAATATGCATTTGTTTTACAGCTTGTTATCATCTGATTAGCCATAATCAGGAGCAATGTAAGTGTTAATATTTGAAATTGCTATATAATCTCAAAACAATGTGAGAAATATTAATAACATGGTCCCCCCACATAAATATAGAAATCTTATTTCCCTGAAACATAAAGCATCTGTCTGTGCTGAATGGAGAAAGATCAGGAAATTCAGTAGGAATTCCTTGTAGGTTTTTCCAGGCATGAAACATCTCTTGTAAAGAAAGCCACACAGAGGATAGAAAGCAAGGCTTCACAAACCCTGTGCATCAAACAAAACAAAACAAAAAAATCCATGAAAGAGAGAAAATCTGTAGAGAAGTAGCTGTTCTGCAGCAGCAACCAAGCTAGAGCACTGGCTCCCATATCCAGGAGCAGCTTGGCCATGGGAAACCAACAGCAGTGAGTCACCACAGAGCATCTCTAACAGATATCACCACTGTGACAAGCATGGCTCCAAACTGCCTTCTCTCCAGGAGGAATCCACTGGATCCCCTAGGCTGGGGATGGGCAGTATCCTGGGGACCAGGGTTCGCAGCATTTTGCTGCACCCCTCCATGATCCCCTCAACAGCCTGACCTGGAGATACTGAAGTAAAATAACACTTCTTGTACCTCTCCTGGAGAAAAGATCACATCTGAGTCTGGTTCTCCTTCTGGACAAGGAATATTCTGATGGATATGTTGAAGGAGGGGTAGGTTGGTAAGATATTGCAAAGGTAAAATGATGACGCTACAATTTTTGTTCCATTTTGGTTGAAGGTTATTTATCATCTGCCAAAACCCAAAGTCAGAATGTCTCAAAACTATAGACAGTTGGAGGTAGATACTGAACTCTAAACTGTGTTATAGTCACACAATCTACAATCTACCAAGATGACATGGGGAGAATGAGCTAACAGTTGCAATGTTGCATTAGAGCAGATTTTATTATACCCTTTTCAAGTCGGAGTTTTATTTTTTTGGGTGCTGCCAATAATAAATTGAATTTTGCTCCATCACATTGAACTGGAATGATGTGGGACTCTAATTCAGTTACTTCAAGACCAAAAAACCCATTTTGCTAGCAGCATGTTTTCGCCACTGCCAACAATTTCCCTTTTCTTAGCTGAGATCTTTTGCCTAGTTTCTTAAACAAGCATGACTACATAATCTGGAGTATTAATGGGTATGACCATTGCACTAATTCTGTACGTTTTGATGACTTTTTGCTTCAAAGGAACAAATTAGAACTTGCAACTCTTAGAGCAGCTGTGGCTTGTGCTCTTCTCCAGGCTATGAATCTAGTGCAAAAACATCAAGGCCAATACAGTGTTCCTGGTGCCTGCTGGCCTAGAAAAGTGGGCTTAGTTATTGTTTGTTATTGTTTGCCCCTCCTGGTGGGCTGAACCTTTCAACTCTGCTTTTAATCCAAAGTGCTGAATGACAGTCTGCATTTCCTTTACTGACCCTCAGCACACCATCCCAATTAGGAAGCTGGGTAAGTCCCATTTTCTGCAGATTTTGGATTAAAAGAAGGTGTAGAATCATTGAATATGCTGAGTAGAAAGGGATCCATCAGGATCGTCAAGTCCACCTCCCGACCCAGTGCAGGACTCCCCAAGAACCCCACCATGTGCCTCAGAGCATTGTCCAAATGCTCAGACAGGTTTAGTGATGTGTGAACAGCATTAAAATGTAACTGGGACAATGACCAATAGAACCATGTCAATCTGGTTTCTCAACCAGTCTGTGAAACAAACAAACAAAAAAATATAGCAATTCACTCATGTCTTTCTCTTGAATAGCATTAATTAAAGCTAACACCCAGCTGTTGTGTAAGGCTGGCATCAGCCAAGGCTTTGCAAGTGACACCTGGCTGCCTGTTTCAAACCTCAACACTTTGGCAGGAGCTGGAAAAGGAAATAGGATCTGCTTGTAATCTGCAGCACTAAGAAGAGAGCAACTGTAATGACTCTGACTGAGGCTTCAACAGTAGTATTTGTGCCAGAGACAACACCCTTCTACCTCTGCTTCTTCCCCCTGTAATAAAGCAGTGGATGTTTCAAACTCCACCTCCACTTTTACAAAATCAGTCTATGTAGATTTGGTGAATTGGTCTCAAGTCAAAAACAAATCTGCAAAATACTGAAAGGGCTATATAATAGTCTCATTTTCCTAAGGCTAATGTGTTCCAGGGATGTGTGATATAAAATGTGTTTATGAAATTTGTCATATTTCCAAGAACATATATATATATAATGTTTAGAGGGGGTGGATTCCCCAGGCTTTCATTTAGCATGATTTTTCCAGAGCAGAAAAGAATGTTTCAATTTTCCTAAGCATACCCTTGTCTGCTGTGTGCCCTGTAAAAAACAGTTGGGAAAAAATGGAAGAGGAGTAGACCCTGATATTTCGTTACTTCACATAGTCCAGGTTATTTATGATGGTTAATTATCTGTTGGCACACAGCCATGCATCATCTGGTTTTACTGTCAAAACTCTGGAAGGGAGCTTTTCTGTGTTACTAAAACCTTTGAGGAAAGATAGTTCTGACTGTTGTTAACATTACCCTTAAACTGGCAATTTATCAACCAAGAACACATGTGTATGATTGTTACATAGAGCTGACTGCTAAACATGACAGTCTGGCAATCTCACAAATAAACTGTATCTGTACAGTACCCATCCACTTCATAACCTATCTAATCCTTCCCAGTCAATAAGAGAAGGAAGTAAAATGGCCAAGTCAGCTGCTAACAAGTTTTCCTAAAGTGTCATCTCCTTCTCAGGGGTCAAAAGTGGATGCTCAGCATGAAAAGTCATTTGCATTCTGCCTTCTGGAACCTGCATATAATGGTTATATTTCATTTTAAAACCGTAATTTGTGACTCAAAGTAATATGAAAGGCCAGTAAGTCTTCTCAGAGATATTTTAGGATTCAGTCATTGCCTCAGAAATGAGTTTCCTGACCAAACATCCAAGATAATACTTACATTACAAGGAAAACGCTAAATTACAATGGAGCGAAAAATTATTTGGAATAATACCGAAGGGTTTCTGGCCTTGCTCTCGCTCTGCTTTTAGGGCAGCAGAGTTGTCCTGATGACCTCAGTCAAGTTCTTCAAGGACCAAGGGCTGTATCTATAAGACGTGTCCCACTCCAGGTGACTGAGATGTTCTTTAAGCATCACAGATGCAGCTGAGACAGGCCCAAATCAATCTGCCTTCCCTTTTGGCAATGATGAGAGGGAGTTGGGGATGTGCTTCCTTTGTAGTCAGTGGAATACCTCCAGTCTGTCTAGCTAAGATTTATTCTGTCTTTTGGAAGTAGCTGTCTTGGTTGACTGCAAACTCAAGGCAAATGGGATGAATGTATACTGTAAGCTAACGAATGCTTTCACAAATCGTGCTGGCTACGTAGAGGATGCACTTCTCTCTTAAAGAAGTATTCCATGTTCTTACACTTTTTAATAGCTTAACATGTAGAATGTAAAGGTGCCTTCAAACAGTGGAACTGAAGATCTGCTGCTGGAATCTGAACCATCTGTCATGACTGCAGCACCAGATTCGTGCCCTGTCAGCCATCAGGAGATACTTTATCTTGATGAAGGTCAAGGCTTGAACACCACTCAGACTGACCTGACACACATCAGAAAACCTGGATTGTGTCAAGGTGACTTGCTGGCTAAAAACATCCCAGTATGTTACAAGGACATACAACTTTCTGTCATGGAAGTCACAGACTATTCCTTGTTCCACAATATCCAGATCCCAAGCCTTTGAAGAGGCTTAGCCCCAGGCTGTACTCAAATGTCCATTCCAAGCTATTACAGGAGGACAAAGAAAGACATAGCCCGGGTACATCTGACTATCCTAAACTTCGTGTATACTGAGCAGTTTCCTTAATATCTTGCCAAGTCTTGTCTCCTGGCAGCCTTTCCCAAGAAAAATTTTATATTGACTTACATTTGATACTAACCATATAAACATTTTTCTTGACAAGAGAGAGCATTTTAGCATGTCTGGAAATTCTCTTTTCTGTAGTGGAAACTTTGCTTTCCCAATCCATCGCTGCCCTGCATATGAGTCAGTGATGCTATTATCAACTCCTTCAATTATTATTTTCTGTGAGAAAAGCATATTCAAGTGTGTGGAAAGACACATTCCAAAGAGAGGAGAGAATCCAATTTTTTAAAGCATAACTAGTGATTTATCAGTCTCTCTCTGTAACCTCGTCCATATAAGTAGGATGGAAGTTAGCCCAGTAAGGAAATGTTACAACACCATGAAACAGGAATGTGGCAGAGAAATGAGAATACTCCTTCACACTTCGTTTGTGTAGTGTTCTTCTACACAAAATTTACCGTTTCTTGAATCAAACATGTCTTATTTCTCAGAAATGTTCAGGGGTATGAGCAGAGTGGGGGAAAGGACCCCTGGCACTCAGAGGGGGATTTGTTTGTTGAGAGGAATAAAATTAATGTCCCTTCTTTTTGGTATTGGATAATCTCTTAGTTCTTATCCCTCTGAAGATAGACATAGGTATATAAAAGTACATGTAATGCATGTTAAACACACACAATATCTATATTATCTGCTGCTGTAAGCAAAGTCACATCATACTTTTTCACAAATTCTATAATCACTGAATGTATAATCCTCACTGAACATTATCGGAGAGTTTGTATGCTGGCAAAGCAGACACAGAAAAGGATCCTTTCACACTAAATTATGTTTACTCTCTACAGAACATCTTTGTATTCATTGTTTGGGTTTTGTTTGTTGGGTTTTTTTGTTTGTTTGTTTGTTTGTGTTTTTTTTAAGATGCTTAGGCTTAGCCTGCATCTGCGCTGGCTGGGGAGACTGGTGTGTCTGGGCACGCTGCTCTGGCAGAGGGTGTTGCCTGATCTGCTCCTGCATGGATTCCCTTGAGCTCCTGCTGCTCCAGTACCAGCCACCTGCTGGGGGACTCACGGTCACCCCCTGGGCAGAGGTTCCTCTCCAGGTGTGATGAGACAGAAGGATTTGTCATGAAATGGCTAACGTAATCATTTTTTATGATTTGTGTCACACAGACTAGTGTAGGGTGTAGTTTTAAAGGCATTTGGCTTTCCTTTACAGCAGTACAGTTTGTTTGGCTGCTGCTTATCAAGTTATCTGTACAGTTATTCATTGCCTCCATGCAAGAAAAAGTACATTGCTGATCTTTCATGTTTTCAAGAAAGAAAAAGTTTCATTTTAAGGAAGGTCTGGTTTACAATGTCTGGTAATCAGCAACAGAGAACACCCAAAAAAGGTCAGCTGAACTAGTGGAATGTCATCTGTTTAACTTAAATACTCATACCACACTTATCTTCACTCTAAGTTGAATTATTGTATACAAAGTACTTTGTCCTCCCCTCCAGATTCCATGTTCACTTGGTTTTTGGTGTTCTTGCTCTCTGTAAACATGCACTCTGATACTTGCATGGACTTCCAACAACCATCCACTCTTAATCACTCTTGAGAGGGACTGAAACCGCCTGCATATGCCCAATTGAAACTATTGCAGCTGAGGAAATTGATTTACCCTCCTGTCTTATGCCAAAGTAAAAATCCTGTAAACCGACATATTTTCTTATATTCCTCTTAAAAACTCCTGCATGAAGACTGTTTAGAATATTAAGGCTTTTTTCCCCCACACAAATTGTTTAAAGAAACCCCCACGCTGCCAGTGGAAAGCAAACAACTACAAAGGAGAACTCCAAATAAAGTAGCTGGAAGCAAAGGCTTACTGCTTGTGACGAATAACCTCCAGGCAGCACAGAGCTAACAGTTAAAGTGTCATTCCAAGAGTTAAAAGAAATAGCTTAAAATCCCTCCGGTGTCTGTAGTAGGAAAACAAGCAAGAACAAGAAGAAATGCAGCCAAGGCAGACAGCGCTGTACAGTCCCTCTAACTGTAAAGAGAGCAAAGCAAAGAGAAACCTTTGGGAGGACAGTGCAAACCTCTGCAGCTTTCAGCTTCACCATTAAACATCTGCCTGCTGAATTAGTGAAGCAAAAGTGTTCTGCTGAGTTTCATGAATGCACATTTCTTACAAGCTACTAAAATTATTGGTAAAAATAAAAAATAAAATAGAAACATTATATCATAAGAAGCTTGAATTACTCACCGACTTGTTGTGCCAAAATAAGTGAGGGTTGAAACACGGCAAGAATGAGCAAAGTTACTTTTTGCACAGAGCTCATCATGTCTAAATATTAGACATGAGACTCTCTGTGCAAAAATAAAAATGGGGGGGAAGAAAAAATCTATTCAAAATAGCAACATTGGTTGTTCCCTGCCCTTCCAGCACCGGGCCATGTACAGAACTCAGCCACAAGCATTCCCCAGCTTTGGCCTTAAATAGGAAAAAAATTGGCTTCCTTTACTTTTCCACCCCCTTTACTGAAACATGAGAAGAAGACCCATCCCCTAACAGTAAATGAATGATTAATATTTCTCTTGGCTTTACAGAAGAATAAAGTCAACTAAATAAGATACACAGCACATCTGGAACTTTTGTGTGCATGCGAAATGCACACTGACACTGCATAGGAACAGTTAGTGTGCTCTGTATGTGAGATACATGCCTGTGACACCAAAAGTCCTGTGCTAAAGCCTCCGGGGCAAAGCATTTTCTCATGTTAATTAGGAACCAATGGCTACAACGCAAAGAACATTTTTAACTGTTAGTGCTCCCTAATAAAGAGCAAAGGTAGATACCTGATGTGGCCGCACAAACTGCAAGAATCCCAGAACTGGAGGAGCAAACCTGGATATTTCTGCAGGTGAGCAATCAGAGTTAATGAGAGGAAGGACTGAAAATCACAACACTTCTGTTACAGTACTTTTTGACTATTTCCACTTCAAAACAGGCTTTTGTGTAACATGAGGAGAAAGCAAGCATTATAAAAGAAAAATTATGAAGAGAATAAGATCCCAAATCAGAAGCACCAATCTCTCAAACTAAAACTTTTCAAATAGTTGTGTGATGCTGTCGTTACAACATTTGAAAGGAATGCAGAGCAAGTACCACCTTTTTTGTTTATTTGCTCCTTGAACAAGAAGGTATAGCTGTCAAAAAAAAAAAATAAAAAAAATCTTGAGACTGCTAATCGCTTTTAAACCTAGTCCTGTCTTTACTCCATGCAAAACTTCACTGAGAATAAGATCACAACCCACAGATTTGTTTTCCAAATCAGATGGTTTAAGCAGGCTTTGTTACAAATGCAGTTTTGCTGGAAATGTAGCTTTAAGCCCAAGTCTGGGAGACTCCCAAGCGAATGCAGAAAGCTCTCACAGTGGGCATCTCTGCTAAAGCAAGGACCAAACTAACTGCTGCTCGCAACTGATCAACCTGATCCAGGTCATTGATTGCAGAAGTTCATTCATGTGTTCTTAAGTGTTGCTGAGATTACAGTGACCCAGGAGCCAGCCATTCCTCCCGTCAGCAATTCATGAGTGTCCGAAGGAAAGGGACCCCTATCTCTGTATGCATCACCAAATCAGAGCAGCCTGAGGTTAACTGATAATCTGATATGTATTGGTATTTCAAAACCTATTTGTCTGAAAAACATTTGCACTTAAACTGAAACATCTGTTTTCGCTGGGGTCACCTGAGGTGGAAGAGGTTGAAGCAAGTATCTTTAATAGTTTGATGTCCCTTTGGACATATGTTGAGAGTCTGTTCTGTGTCTTAAATGCTTATAAGGTATGAATGATTTGAAGTATTTCAAAGGAATTACAAACTACTTTTTTTCATGAACAGAATCTCTCTCAATATTCCATGTTGTCTATGTTGCAATGGTGGAAATATTTCCTGCAGCTTTGGGTCTTTGCATCCAGTGTCATATCACTTAGCAGGTTAGGGTTTTTGGTTTATAGCATTCAGGTAGCTACAGTCAGTAAATAGAGATATACTGTTGAGCTGTCCTAGAACATAAGACAAAATGTTTTGTATTTTTTTGCACAGTCCTGAAAAGGTTTCTCCTCTTTTGGACTTATGGTCATGACATAAAATACTGGATACAAAGCATTCCCAGCTATGGAATGAAAATTAAACTAATGATTTATCAAAATTACATGCAGGTCATTTTCAATGTTTTGTGATAATGCTTACATGTTTGTCACAGTAATTGTTTAATTTTCATGAAATGTAATCATATTATGTGATAACAGTTCACATTTAAGGAAAAAAAAAAAGAGAATTCAGTCTTTGACTTGAAGGCACTTTCTTTTTG
This sequence comes from Formicarius rufipectus, assembly GCA_013399695.1. NCBI lineage: Eukaryota > Metazoa > Chordata > Aves > Passeriformes > Formicariidae > Formicarius > Formicarius rufipectus. The sequence goes on from VXAU01002749.1 coordinate 2,234,652, forward strand.
AGATCTGCAAATTTTTTCAGCCCATTGATCACAATAAACATGTTTTTACATATCTTAATTTTAATCTTTAAAAAAACCCCCAAAAAAACAAAAAAAGAACACTCTTGGTGATTCCCTTGTTTTCACTAATGTTTGCGTTCAATTGACTTGTTAGTTTTACTTGAGCAAAATTTAAATTCTCAGAACAGTTCTGGATTGCTCACCATGGATATTCTATTAGTCTATAGCTAGATTATGAATCCAGATTTATCCATGGCACCTACTATTTGCCATAGGCACTGGAGTAACAACATGTGTTCTTGAATTTGTGCAGAAATGCATCCTGAGGTTTTTGTGTAGAAAAACAATCAATATCGTTTAATGATTATATCCCATAAAAGCCCCAAATAACCCATCGACCTTATCTTCTGCAGTAAATTTGCTGTGCTTCAACAACTGATGCACAGCAATGCTCAGCTACACTGGAATTTCTCCTTAGTGCTTCCTTCATATAACAATGGTTGTGAGCTGATTTTTATAATTCTATTATAAAACACTGTGAAAACTGCCATTTACTGCCATGAATCAATTCCTTTTGACTGGCATTCCACATGTTGCTTTAATTATATGGCCGGAACAGGCAGTGGCACAGCCACTTTCCTTGAACATCCATGGACACTTTATGAACAAAGGCTTCCTTTTCAAATCTTCTGCACAGAAACAACCCCCCTAGAAGCCAAACTGTCTTGACTCTTGTGTCTTGCAGGCATCTTTGGATTATTTAGTAAATAACTCTTGGTTAATACTCAGCTTCCTGGGGATGTAATCTCTTGACATCTGGACTCAACTGGAAAATGTACTTAGGAGCATTTGTAAATTGGAGCATTGTAAATTGGACCATTTTTGATAGAGGGACCTGGTATAATTATTTGTAAAAGTTACTGAATGTATTTGTGCTCTACTGTAGATGCCATGAAAAACATGTAGATCAAAACTATTGACTATTCTATGCATCAGATGACTGAAATATTCATGCTGTTCCTGCAATTTGGGGTTCCTTCTGCCTGTTTGAGTCTTGTGGTTAGTGGCATTCTGCACATTTATTAGGTGACCTTAGGTCCACCTCCCCAAAAGGCTGGGCCTTAAGCAAATGACATGTGTTACTTTAAAAGTTTCCCAAGTCCTGGCCTGTAGAAGTAGAACCAGCTGGTAGCTATTCCTTGTTTCCATGAGAGCTTAAACTGAACTGAGAGTCTCTAGATTTTGTCGTTGTGTTTACCCCAATGTCAGAAGCAAGATATTTACTTTTTGTTCAGTGTGGATTTTAATGATAGCGGAGAATTCCAAATTTTAAAAGGAATGTATAGTTTCACAGAAATGAAGCACTGCAAATAGAGCAAAGTGACAAAAGGAACAGTGGGGGAAAAAACCTACAAGAAAATCTGAATCTAGAACCACTAAACAAAAACAGCAAAAATGAAAACCAAAACCCCATGCATTTCTTTAATGATTCCTGTTTGTGAGCTAGAAGCAATGCAAATGATCACTGTTGCTTTAACAGACAATTACAGGAGTTAAGGTAGCCAAGTCAATAAAATAGTTTCATTCTTCTCCCATCTTTCCATTTTCACCAAAATTGTGTCCTAACACAATGGACAATCAGCTTTGTGTCCCAGCTTCTTGTTCACATGTGCTCTTTTTTCAGGTTTGCACATCCTCAAGGTTTCCACAAATGAAAATTCTCTTTTTTTTTTTCCAAAAATCCTGGGCAGATTAAATAAAATCCTTCATCTGAGTCATCTTGGGAACTAACTGTGTCACAGCACAGCTGTGAAGGCTCTTAAGGCAGAGCCAACATCATGACTGCATACGGGCAAAGCAGACAGCACCCACAGCAGTTCTCCTCACAGCAGGAGGGACACGAGCCAGAGTAGTTTAATGACCTCTGGGTGTACTGAGAGATGGGGAATTCAAGTTCTCTGGACAGGGCGTGGTTTCCCCGCGCTGAACACGCATCTCCTCTCATCAGCAGTGATGTGCAGCGCCTTTCTGAGGATGCGCCTCCTTTTCATCGAAGCGTCAAAATTATTTTGCAAGGAATCGTTTCTTCCTGTCTCCAATCCAGATTTCCACTGTAAAACTGAAAAAAAAAAAATCAAACCCAGACCTTCACTTTTTAAAGAAATACCACAGTCCTCTCCACCTAAGGAAGTACTGAATGAAACAGCTGCAGGACTTTCTGGCAGGAGACTGACGTGTAATGGCTTTTGTGCTCTGTAACTTGTGGTCATTGCACATCAAAATAATGTAAAATGGTGGAAAATATTTATAAACTTAGGAGTAAACTTGTTTGTGCATTTGTGCCTATGTTTAGTTGTACACAACCACAAAATAATAATGTTTTGCTGTATCTCTAAGTAGCAAAACCTTATTAAGTTCATCAGAAGAGCAACCTGAGAAAGAAATATTTTTAAAAGTAAGATATTTTTTCTACCTCAGGGCTGGTGGAGCAAGTGGAGGCACACTATGCAACTGTCACTGCTGGCTCTACTCAAATCACTGTGGCTCCAGGCAGTACATGTAGTGCCCAGAAGAGCTCAAGTCTACTGTGCTGCAGCTGTTGGTTCTTATGGGACCTCAGCATCAAAAAGTTCCAGGCTTTAGACTTTAGCACAAGCAATCCAGCACATATGTAGATTTTTTTTTTATCTTTTTAAAGTTAGAAAAGGAACAATAGCTGTAAGATATGGCAAAGGTCTTTTAAAAATCACTGTTTCACATTTTTCTCTTTGCCAATTTGTTGTTTTTCTGAAGGAATAAATATTCTTGTTTGAGTTTACTAAAGAATAACAAAGGGCCATCCATACTCATGACTCATGCTTTAGAAAAAACAGAAGAACACAGGATTAAATATTTTAACTCTTGATCTGTTCAATATTAACATGTTGGGAAGCAAAGGCAAAACAATTGAATTTTTAAAAAAAAAACTCTAAACCCCTATTCTAAATGAAGCTACTGAAGATATGCAAGTAGGACAGAGAACATTGCAACACAAGAATCTTTCACTAAAAATGAAATCTCAGTCTGAAAAAAAAGTGAAGTAGCACTCACCAGGAATAGAGTCAGAGCAGTTTTCACTGGTGGGCAGCACGAGACAGGTATGAGTTCTCTTCTGGACTGCAAGTGCTCCACATGTCCCAGAGAGCTCACGGATTTCCCAAAATGGAGAAAGAGATCCAGCTGCTTTTCTGGAAAGAGAGAAAGTGTACCACACTGGGGCCAGCCCTGATGCTGCTCACACTGGTGGGTGGGTGGCCTGGAGAGCTGACTGGCAGGATTCTCTTAACATCTATTTTAGGTTTTTTTTTTTTTTTTTTTTTTTTTTTTTTTTTTTT